>JAPMOR010022642.1:264314-450603 GCA_026543865.1 Argiope aurantia | reverse complement strand
AACTACAGGAATAATTATTATATACATAACTACAGGAATAATTATTATATACACAACTGTAGGAATAATTATTATATACACAACTGTAGGAATAATTATCACATACATAATTATATGAATAATTATTGTATATTATATGGAAGTCGGTATGATTATAGGAATAATTACAATATACATAATTTTATGAATAATTATTATATATAATTATTGTATATATAATTATAAGAATAATTATTCCACAGGATACTTTTAATAAATAGTCAGCATAACCGAAAATTTATTGTGGAATTCTTTTAGATTAAACTCAACAAAAAGAATGAAATTAAATTGGCATAGGAAAAATATAGTTTTATCAACTTAATATTTTAAATTGAGAAATAAAACTAATAAATAAGATTAAAAAATCGTTACAATATATTTATGTATTATTTACCAGAAACAACATAATTATATTAAAAAGTTTTGTGAATTGAAATACCTAATTTTTGCATTCATTCTTAAAAGTTTAAAATTATTTTCAAAAGGAAGTTAAAAACATTGCTTTAATTCTTAAACGAGTTACTTAAAAAATCATGATTGCTCGCTTAACTAAGGCCAAAATAAAAATAATCCCAAATACTTTAAAAAATTACTTAATTTTTTGTTGTCTCTCTGCAAATAACAAATTATTAAAAAGTAATAAATTAAAAGTGAATTTCATTTTAAATACTGAAATGTTTTGTTATAAAATATTTAAGCTTATTAAAAAAAATTTTAAGTCATAATTACCAATAAATTTATTTATCTCAACATTCATGTAGACTCAAATGCATTTTTTTTACTTTATTTGAAACTCTTCGATCTTTTATTTATAGTAAGAAATATATAATTTTATACTGGAAAAGTTGGTTGTAATCTAAAATCAGCACTTCAGAAATCAATTGAATTATATGTAATTTTTAATTTTTGTATGTGCATCGAATAGATGCATTTTGTATTCAAAAATTAATATTTATGCGAAATTCAATGCTTTGATACCTGAATTTAATTTAGTTTTCGATGAAATACATTATTATAACTGTTACAATTACAACAGATTAATTTTACAGAGTTTGAGACTTTTGTATGAAATCTAGATGACATAATGCAAACATTTATAAATACTAAATAAATATAAATGGACATTTTCTTATTATGCACCAATTATAAACAGAAATAATGTGGCCAGTATTTCCGAAAAAATTAAATAGTTACATTCCTATAAAATATAAGAAAAAAGAATTTCCATTTTTCATTGATGTCTTGTATTCTGTACCATTCTATTCCTATGAATCGATGACTAAAAATTCTAGCTTGCCTTAAGAATAAAGAAACTCCACTATATATAAGAGTAGTGACTATTAATAAAATATTATGGCACAGAAAATATTTGTTTTTACTTTTATTTGATATTTTTTCAGTCACTGAAATTTTTTTATACATTCGTGCTTTACAACATCGTAGAGAATAATATTTGGTACAAGAAATGCATGATCACTAGTACTAGAATGCTGCATAAAAAATTGTCGATAATTTGAAATTTGTGATTTCCCTCCTAAATGCATCGTGTAGAAATTATACAGAAAAGTTATTATACTTGAAATCCTGCACATAGGATTTAAGTAAAATTTAGCATGTCCGCATAAAATGGCATAGCCCATTTATTTATGCCCAGATTTAGGTGCGTGATCATATACGAATTTTTAAACTGAAAAACGTTTTCATCTTTTAAAAATAACTTTTTAATTTTAAATATGAGTATAAATATGTGTAAAATACTTTATACTTCAACAAAAATTCCAGATCAAATCTATATTTTTTAAGATATCAGTAAAAATAAAAAATAAAAATAATATCGGGGGTTCAAAATCTTGTTAGTTCATACTTTTAAAAGGAATCGATTTAAAATTTGGTTATTGGGTGTAGTGCTTAATGTTCTTTGAAATTTGATGAAAAAAAATTGCTATTGGAAAGTCTGTAGTTTGTTTTTATTTTAATATACAAATGGCCTTTTTTGAAACATTTTAATTAGAAAGGTTTCAAGAATGCGCTGGTTCCTTTCGAGTGATATCTTTTCTTTATGAATGATGGCAGAATAAAGCTGGGTTACTCCTTTTTATCGTGATTCTACAACCAGCACTTTTTTTGGCTTATTACTAAACAAACTATTACTTATGTCAATGTTCCAAGGCAGGAAATTCGAAATTGTCCGAAACGCTGGCTCTTAAAACATCGCAATAAGTTGGAGAAATGTTTGACAGGGAGGAACATGCATTTAGCTTTAATATATTTAGTTAATTTCATAGAATCAGAAGTTGAAACATTGTGTTTAGTATGTAGGAGCTAGACCATCCTTCTGTATCATGATACACTGATCATGTTCCATTCCCTGACTACTTATATAGCAATTTTTCAATGGATTCATTCAGCAATCTCCTCAGAAGATTACAATTTTGGATGGGTTCAAAGTGGGATGATGAGAAACATTACCAGATACAGTTGGCAAGGATATGAACTTCAAAATTTAACTTATTTTGGGGAGTTAACTGAAGTTAACTCATCGCTATATCGAAACCTTTCAGGTGACCTTATTTTACCAAGTGCACTAGCTATTGCTTTTTCAATTAAAAAAGGGGAAACTCTGTAGTAGGTATTTTTATTTGGTGACTCCCGAAGATATGTAAAGATACGTAAGTGGTTGATTTTGAAAAATTGACACTTATTTTTTGTCCCCTGAAGGGACGATGCTTTATTTTTCACATTCAATGTGGTTGATAATTCCGGCGACATCGACCATCATGGAATTTAACAAGGAAAGGTAGCCACCATCTGTGGACAATTTCAATCTTTGCCTTTGTTTCATGTATAGATGGAACCTTTTTAGGTCAGAAGTCTGTACTGGGAACAGTGACGATCCTTAATGCCAAGCCCAAGAAGTGACATCTTCATTTGATCCCTAGCAGACTAACAACTCAGGTATCTAACTATCAACCGAATTGATACACCGGGAACCAACGGTGCACCACTCTTCTATTGTGTCCTCAAGCACGGTCAATACTTTGGGTTTTTAGCTGCCCATGATAAGCAAACAGAACAGCAACAGCTTTTCATGGAAATTTCATTCTCCTACCATCGGGAGATAGAAGAATAAAACGTAAGTAGGAGGCATAGGGATAGTAAACAAAAAAGGGTAAACATCCTTGAGAACCGGGAATCGGGACGCCTGCACTCATCTACAGAGGCGGTTAATAATTAATATAAATTCTTTAAATATGTTATGGAAACAGGTGAATCGTGAAGAATGCGAAGCACATTTTTAAACGCTACTCGGGAACTTTCTCCATGTGCTACTAATGTGAAAATGAGAAAATTGGAAGGCATCTCGGAAATTGTTATAATCAATACAATGATGTATTCATGGAAACATATCTTATTTAGAATGGGGAAAAATGATTGATAAAGTACAAAATCACAATTAAAATATTTTAGAAATATCATTAATGAGAGAATTCTGAAGAAAATATTTAAAAATGGTGTTTACTGTTCCGGATTTATCCATGGATTAGATAACAATAGTTGTCTTATAATATCACTTAATCAGCAAAAATATGAAAGTTGAATTAATACTATATTCAAAAAGGATTTGATAGACAAATAAAAGTTGATTAAATTTTAAAAAGTATAACACCAGAATAAAGCAAAAATGCAAAAATATAAAAAGAATAATAACATTGAAAAATTTATCTAGATAGCTATCATAAGCAATCCCTTATTTCTATTTTAAAGCTATTTAAAATAGAAAACTGAGTTTTGTGAATGTCGACTTTTTACGTACTTTAAAAGAAAAGTTGTTACCTTTCTAAATATTTTAATTTTTTTAACTGATAAATGATTTGTTTCTGAATTTCATTTGAAATGTTTGAATTCCAAGAATTTAATTTATTTACTTTAAACTCAAATAAATTTTTTTATCATATTCAATAACTAAATGAAGATATAAAACTTATATTGTTGTTTGTTGGTTTTTATTAATTTATGCATTTAGTGTAGATATTATTTCTAACGGATGAAAAATCTTTTGAAGTTAATAATTATTAAATTACCCTTTTCATAAAAATGAAAGAATAAGTTTTCAATTAAATTTGACTACCTGGACTCTTTTGTAGTTCCTTCCGTTCATAGAGATCATGAAATATGAACATAGTAATCATTGCTGCATATTAAAAGAAAATAATTACTCTATTTACACTCTTTCAAATATCTAATGGTCTAGCTTTCTTATTTTCAGACAATATACTCTAAGGTTGTTTTAAGAATTTACGTAATGCCTTAAATGATTTTTGATTTTCAAAAACCAATGGTCAAAGTTTCTAGATCTGTTTTGAATAGCTATTTATGAATTAAAGATGTATCGATTGATGTGATAAAAAATAGAATGTTTTGAAATTTCCTAGAAGAGTTTTTTAATTTAAAATCATTATTTCTATTTCTATCTTTATTTCATATTTTTTTTCAATTAAAAAATAATAAAATGTACCGGATGATTCCAAAAACCGTTTACATTTGAAAATTCAATAATTTAAGGAATAATGTAGATAAAGAGGTAAACATTGACGCACATGCTTGAAATTGCATGGGGTTTTATGGAAAATAAAAAGTGCAAAGAACGGCAAATAGAGAGCGCTTCATATGACAACAAAAGCAATAATCGGCATAACAATTGAAAACTATGTTCTTTATAAAAAATGCTCAACATGTCAGCCATCGTTCACCAACAATACCTGCAGTCGAGGAGCCATGTTGTGAGTAGCACTGCGCAGCATGTATGTAGGTGTGGTGAGAAATTATCATTGGATGTTGCCTTTTAGCATTTCTAATGAGGTCGAGTGATCGCGGTAGACTGATGACTTCTGGTAACCCCACAACCAAAGTCATGCAGTTGGATTTCCATGACAGTTCTAGGATTTTTGGTAGTCCAACTTCTGCAGTTGAGGGAGTTGATTGACTCTGAGAGTATGCAATGGGCTTCGTCAGTCCACAGTATGTTAATCAAAGAATCGTCATCTTCCCCCATGTTTTTACACTTTTTTTTTCTTATTTCAATAAAACCCCATGTCATTTCAAACATGTGTCAATTTTTACCTTTCTGCCTATATTATTCCATGAATTGTGAATTTTCAAATTTCTTGTAAAGCAATTATTTGATATTAATAGATTTAGATGTTGCATCTGTGAAAAAAATCCAAATCTAATTAAAATATTTCTTTCTTTAAAGTTTGTATGTTTTAAATTTTAACAAATATTTCATATATAATAAGGGTTTAAGAGACAACAAATGACGTTTCAATTCACATTTTCACAATGAAGATAAAAGTTTTATTTGTTTTTGGATCAACGATCTTCTCTATATATTAAATTGCAATGAAAAAATTTTATTATGTGAATTTATGATCATTGAACGCCTATACTTATTATAATTTAGTGAATAATCGAAGCTTTCTATAGACAAATTCATTGAATTTATCATTCTTTATTTTATTAAGCATTTTTAAACATCGTTCAGTAATTTTCTCAATATAGATTAGCTAAAAGAACATTTAAGAATTCTTACTTTGTAAAGACAATGAGATGAAGCATCACAAGAAAGGAAATTTTTTTCTAAAAGACTAATTAAAAAGGTATTAGTGTTTTGCTAAACTCATGCAATACATATACACATACATAAAAAACACACACCCGAAATTGAAAATTCATAAAATATATTGAAGCGCTTAAGGCATTTTTCAAAGAAAGTGTTCTTGCAATTTTAAAATTATACAAAGCATTCTTACAATGTGACAAATCTATGTATTTCGGCTTCAAAAGAGCAAATGATCTCTCTTATGTCCTTTGCCTACATTTGAACCTGAAAAAGGAACCGTATGAGATCGCCTATCTTTTGCTTACAGAATAACGTAGCTCATAAAAATGCTTTTTACTTGGAAAAGTCTTCAAAGATAGATATATAGAAAGTTACAGCCAGTAAGCTATCCGTTTTTCGCGAATTTTATTTTCCTTGCTCTTCAAAAAGTCAAAGAAACAGAAATAAATTTCAGCTCACTTATTTTTAATCATAAGCATGGAAAACCTATTAAGTCTTTTAAAGACAATATTGGAAATTTTCAATAAAAATTTAATTTTACTTCCCAGAAACAATTTTCTTATCAATATACTAGAGCAGCTTCTTACGAAAATGGAATGCAAAAAGAAACAATATCATATTAGAATTTAAATCTTCTGTTAATAGTTATTCTATACTTGAATCTCGAAGTAAAGAAATATGGATTCCTATACTTTCTTCGCATAAGGTGTATTGTTTATTTTATTTATCGAGTCAATTTATGTTCATATGAAACATGTCAATTTGATTTTTAATTTCTTTTTCAGACAGACATAAGTAAAAAAGCCTCTATTCCATGTTGCTTAGTTTAATTAGACTAATATCCTGCTTTTAAGTTGCATCGACTACTTTTTGACAAACTGGGTAAATTTGAACATTGTCTAGATATCGAGAGCAGCACATGAGTCGGTACCTTCTTTCTAAATTTCCATGCCATTGCAAAGAATGAACATTTGTGTTTCAATGAACATAAAGACCATTAGTCTCATATAAACAATAGACCTTCCGTGGAAACTGAAGCTTTGTAACGAGACCACCGTCGTACTCGCAGCGTACGACGGTGCAGTTGAAGGCTGCATTCATATGAGAATGTAACTTCATACAAATTGACTTCATTTGCAATTATTTCAATCAGTATAAAGAAATTTATCAAGAAGTTATCATTGAAAATGTGTTAAAGAAACCGTTTGAATATTCTAGAAAGTTTGGGACATGAAAACTGAAGGATAAATATCGAATATTTTTACATAAAGTTGTGACATATTTACTAATAGAAACATTTCAAAATATAGCCTTACTTATATAATTTAGTTCCACTAATCCAATCTCACTTTAATACTTTTGATACAATGCTTACTTTGTTCTAAATGATTTTACACATTAATGTGACATTTTAAAATTTGCTTTTATTTAAAAATGCTTGTATCATTTGCCTTTTAATGGTGAGTGAAATACAGCAAATATTCGAGATGAACTAAGTAACAATTATATGATTTTAACTTTGATATGACAGTATTTTAATCTGGACAAGAATATTCAATTGCAGATGTAATCAAAGAATTCGAATATTGTGAAAATATAAGTGAACGTCTATGAATTCTATTTACCTATTTAAAAAGGAGAATGCATAGCACAATTACGGTTACAATACCTGTGTACAACTAAATAAGAAAAGACAGAATTGCGAAAGACGTAATTAGGGTAAAGTGGGGTACCAATTTTATAAAGTCACAAGTTTTTTTTACCTTTGAGAATTATTGCTAGTAATGCTTTTTGTATATAATGGAATGCTCATTCCACTTTAAAGTGGCTTAGAACGTTTCTGCAATCTCTGCTTTATTTTGCAAAAGAGATAAAGTGTGTAAAATGGTAAGAAATTAGTAGATTTTGTTTATAATTTTAGTAAATAATTGCATTTATTGAAGATTCTAATTTTACAAATCAAATTATATCCAGTAACCAAGACGAAATAATTTTTACATCCGTTAGATCAATCTTTTAAGAAATTCTTTAAATTTTATTTTAAAGAAATCTTTAGAATGGTTTTCAAGGTAAAATAAATTGCAAAATAATTTAAGTAATTGATTTTATTGTACGAAAAAAAATATTTAATGATCGTAAAAAGGAGCTTAAAAATAAAACATATTGGTTTGAACACTGCGAGGTCCTATCTTATTCTAAATATATTAAACAATTTAGAAAACTCAAAAGACATTATTTAATAATCCTTACAAAAAAGTAGCAGACGGGAAACCTAATATATCCCAAATTTACTTATCCCTTTAAGAAGCGGTATAAATTTTATTATTTCAGAATCATTATATCATAATTATTAAAATAAAAATAATTAATATATCACGTTTTTAAAATGGGCTAAAAAGTATAAAAAGAATTTCTACTTGCCCCCATGCAGATTATTCTAATTTTTTTTTAATTGTGAATTTAAAAAATGAACCTCGTAGTTTGAACAGCCATCAGATAACTAGTGCACCCCTCGCTTCAAGCTTCTGCATTAAGCTAGAAGGGGGACATTTAGCTCCGCTCAATTCGAGTGCACCAGCCCTTCTTATATGACGGTTCTTAGATGGAATCGGATCTCAAACCTATCGTTCTCTCATCCTGTATCCAAAATCTTGCCACTTAAACCGTCAAAATGTAGGAAAATCATTTTCTAAAAGTATATTTTTGTATTGCATTTCTGAAAACCATCATATAAAAGAAAATAATTGTTACATTTGATTTGTTTCACCAATTATTTAATATTTTTAAAATTTGTTTCAATATTTTATAAAAAAAATTTTTGAGTTGAGTAATCCAACAATAAGTATTAAACATTTGTTTAATCTGTTTATTTAATTTTTTACGAAATGCCAATTAAATTTTGCGCCACATAAGATATATTTAACATTTAATATATCTTTTTCGTTATCTTTTATCAACTGCATTATATCATTAAAACTGAAAAATATCTGGATATATTTGAGCCTAGAAAATTTTATTGTTGATTTTATATTGATATATGATGCGCTATACCAAATACATATGACCGTTTCTCCAATAGAAACCTCGAATCTGTCGCAATTATTTTTCCGTAAAAAGGAAATTCGCAGTTTTCTGTCAAAATCTACGGAATATTTAGAACTTGAAATTTTGAATTTAAAGCTTTTCTCAGAGAATTATACATATCATTAATTTGCAGATAAAAAAAAAAATTCGAAAATATTTTCAATAAAGGCATGCTGTACATAAAGGCATTGTTCATGTGCAACATGAACTAAAAAGATATAATTTTTAGAAAGAATATTTCAATTTTAACATTATAGTTTACAATTTATCATTATGAGGCATATATAATTATTAAAAAATATCTAACCCATAAAAGAATATTTTTAAATAAAGGATTTTCTTTCAAAAAAGAAATTTATAGAGAAAATTTAAACGAAAACATTTCTTCAGATAAATTATTTCTTATGCCTTATTTATAAATTATTCCTTATTGGAATTGCATTAATAATGAGGTAGTAAGATGATTACAAATATTATTTGAAAGATATTCCAAAAATTGAGCATTCCGTATGATGTTGAAATAATTTCGACTTTATTATATTCTTAAAAGATTTGTTTGATGATTTCATTTAAATAAGTTGTGTCATTTCTTATAATTTAATAATTTGTATGTACTTAATGCGATTTGTGTAACATGCTATGTGCTTTAATCTTTGTTGAATTAAAAGTTAGAATATACATTTTTTTTATAAAGGCCTTTTTCCAATTTTCATTAGATATTTTAATTTTCAAATAGAATAAATTTTTTTATTGTAAAAATTATCATAATTAAATTTTAAATGGCTTTAATTTCCCATTTCTAGTAAGGCTGCTTGAAATTCATTGCAATATTTTATAATAAATAAATTCTCTCGTATAGGATAATGAATATGAGAATGCAAATGGATTGTGTAATTGTGTGGATTCAGTATAATACTTCGAATCAATATTATAACTTTCTATGAATTTCATACCTTTATAATAAAAATAATTTATAATAATTTAAATATTATTATAATCTTTTCATAATTTTTTCAGGACTTTTATGTGGTTAATGAAATTGACTTTAGAAAAACGATATTTTAAGTTAATAAAATATCTTTAACAATACATAATGCTTAATGAAATTTGTACTATTTATATGCTTACTTAATGTTAAATGCCTTGGCTTGCAATTAAGATAAAAATGCTATACTCTGTATATTGTTTATTTTATATCTTTAATATTGTTTTCTTTATATGTATATTTAAAATAAAGAGTATTTTATATTTACAATAACTATAATTAAAATGAAGAGTATTTTATATTTACAATAACTATATTTAAAATAAAGAGAATTTCAAAATAACTTATTTTTTAATATTTTAATTTAAATATTCCCTTCAGCTTTGGAAATAATGACTCGTATCAAAACTTTAGATTACATTAATTAAAACAATTAATTCGAAATAAATTTTGAATAGTATTCTCAGTTATAAACAATTTTGCCTGGAAAAAAATAGTAACAATAGTGAAAAAATTATTAAAAAGGTTCAAAATTGCATTTATAATTAATCCAATTTTCTCGTCAAACAAGATACATGAAAAAAAAATAACATGGGATTATTTAAAATCTTTGTTCGTTATATTGGAATAAACTCCTATTAAGATTTTTTATATTTTTTAGTCATTATTTTTTAATCAGATTATTTATGATTAATTAATCTAATTAAAGTATTTTTTTAAAACCAGTTCAGATAGCTCACGAATTACACTAAAATAATTTTTTTTCTAACAAGTGAAAAATTCTAAAAGTGGGGAAACCTTTTTGTAGTGCATCACTAAAACCATAAACTATCCCACTTTCTTATCCCACAACGCCAGATGCTTGTGATATGACGGTGAGCGCCAGTGTCAGAAAGTGATTTTTAAATGACGGCTGAAACTCGAAAGCGAAATCGGTAACTGGTTTACCGTGTAGAAATGCCAAGCATGTGTCACAGAAACACTGTTTGAGCCCACTAACTGCTTCGTAAACTTTTTCCTCCGCAGGGAAAACCGACGAATCAACAGAAAAACTAAACATGATCTATAAATCTAAATTTCCTTCCCCCAACACAAACCTCTGCGCAATTTTATACCACTAACTTTCTCCCATTTTTTCCACGCGCGCAAATAATACAAAAAGTTTTTGTTCCTTTTACCTAAATTTCTACAGAGTAACTCGCAGAGCACGTTTTGCTCAGGTAAGAAACATCGATCTTAGTAGTTCGTATTTTTTCCGCGATGGAGCGCTGACTTCAGGAAAGGGACGGCAGGGAAAAGTAGGGAGAGTTTTAGGGGAAAGGAGATTGGACACCCACACCGAAGCAAAATTTCTGCTTCAGTAAAACACGCGCTTAGCTTGAAGAGGAAAACCCGCATCTTTTAGATTGCTCGCAATGTTGCACATGCCCATAGTTCTTTTAGCTGCAGTGACAATGGGTAAGTTTTAGCTTATGTGTTTTAAAAATTGACTTTAATATTTAATAGTGGATAGAAAACATTTAAAGGATATATAAATAAAATGCCATTAATTATTAAATTTTATTTTTTTGATATCGAATAAAATTTTGCATGATCAGCGAAAGTGTCGCAAAACTTTATAAAGTTTAAGAAAAAAACTTTTGATGAATATAATAAAAGTCTAAAAGCGAAATAGATGATAATTAATTGATAATTAAACACGGTTACTGGGATTTTGAATAAATGTTTTTTTTTTTGGAAAATAATTTTTTTTCTGAACTTTAACAATGTTTCCGCGTTTTTAACTATTCTAGACGTAGTGTGACAAATTGTAAGTAGCTTCTTTTATCATTTACACAACGGCTTAAAAATATAAAATGATGCGGTGAAATTCTTTTCATAATTTAAATGTAATTTCCCTATTCATATTTATTTTTACAAGGCAAATATTTTAATGCGATTTACCACAGTTTAATAAATCTCATAAACAGTCTAATAAGAAACTTACGAAAAACTTCATAACTAATTGACATCATATTAGAATAATTGTGACATTAATTAATTTTTTATAGTTTTATTCTAATCTTTTATAAATAAATATTTTCTTCCACTGGTATATAATAATTATTTTGCAGATGTCAATACTTCTTTCTGTCACAGTGTCATTTAGTAATATGTATAAGGTTCCCAAAATGACTATAATGTGTGAGCGATTATTTCAGAAATCTCCCGATATTTAACAGTAAAATTTAGGAATAATTATTAAGTTATTATTTTCGTACAAAGATATATTTTGTTTCGATTTGCGATAATGCCGGAAATATTTCTTAGCGTTTGATGATACATTTTTGAAAATTCCAGTAATTAATTTTTAATAACATAAATACATTTTAAAAAGCAAAAGTCATCCTTTTTTTTTCTTTTTTGCAAATAAATAATCATTCGAGTAATTTTCGACAATGCGGTAAAACTTTCTTAGGCTCTAATGAGAAACTTTTGAAAATCTTGATATACAACCGAGAATGAATAACAGCGTTTAAGACGGGCAGCTATTTCTTGTAAACAAGTATTTATTGCTCTACTGTATTATACTGAAAAATAACATCGGTTTATTTCTGAGAAGTTTCCTAACTTCTTTAATTATAAATATTTGAAATAAAAGATTATTAATAATAAACATTTTTATTATTAATAATTAAAAATAATTTTATTACTGATAATTATTTTTCAAATAATCTTCGCCAGTGTCCTAATATGTTCATACGCTGTAATTAAAAAAAAAGCTTCTAAATTTCAGTATTCAATTGGTAAAGAATAATAGATTTTGAGAGTTATGATGGACCGTTAGTTTTTGAAAATAAGCCTTTTTTCTTTTAGTGCATTACACAATTAAGTAATTTTATTAAATTTTAAGAAGTCATATTATTAAATAATAAACGCTTTTATATTATGTGATTTGTGTTATTTCATCGACTTTTTTTAATTAATGGGCCTCAATATTTTATTTTCGGTTTTCTATGAAAATGAATATCTTCGTCGAATTAACTAATTTTGAAAATGAAATTAGAAATTCGTTGGCGTTTAAAAAATAGTTAAGTTTACTGATAAATATATAATAATTATCATAAACAATATTTCTTGTTTTGGAATATTTTTTCTAAATTTTTATAGCCTTTCAAGCTGAATTCTTCAGAAAGCGCAATTTTCCTAGATTTTAGAGCAATTTTATCATTTTGTCGACTTTTTTAATTAATGAGTTTCAATATTCTAATTTCGGTGCCTCATGAAAATAAGTATCCTTGTCGAATTAAGTAATTTTGAAAATGAAATTAATTATTCGATGACATTTAAAAAATAGATAAGCTTACTGACAAATATATAATAATTATCATAAGCGATATTCCCATTTTAAAAATACTTTCTCTGAATTTTTATAGCTTTTCAAGCTGAATTTTTCAGAAAGTGCAATTTTATTGGAGTTCTATTAAAACATGCCCTTGCGGAAAGAATGGATTTATTTATTTATCTGATGATGAAATTTTTCTCATTAGATAATGAAGGCAAAAATTATCTCGTCTGTCTTGTCCCTCCCTCCAAAAAAAATTGCCATTGCATAAGACTTATAAGACGCCGGTACTTAATGTCATCAGTAATTTTAAATTACAAAAGGAAGGGAAGAATAAGACATCGGGCTGAACTATTATAAAAAGTTAAAACCACATTTAAATACTGAAAACGGTAAATATTTTCAGAATTTGAACTAGATTCCGCCACTTCTTAACAAACTGATGACTCTTCACACAATTTTAGTTTGGGAGTTACTATAAGTTAATCAAATAAAGTTCAGATTGAGTGGTAATTCCTAGAGCGGAGTACTTTTTGTTTTAGCAGCTTTCACTCAGACAGCTTTGACTTATGTTACAAATATGCCACTAAGCATTACTTTTATTCTGTCAGTTACTGTATAAAATGTTGTCGAAGTAGGGAAAATGCCAGCAGTCAAAAGACCAAAATGTATATTTGACTTGAGTTTCTTCTATCGAATGGGTAACTGGTCGCGTGACATACCACACTTTTGCTGTCCCATGTATTTTATATTGAATTAGAGAATGTTTGCTCAAAGAAACAAAGACTACCGTGTTGTATTGCGAACTAATTTTCAATTTTCTGTGAGCTTTAATCAGGTGAAGAAAATTAGAATACTAATTATTCAAAACCAATCTAAGTTGGATAGTAGTGCGTAATTACAACGTTTCTTGTGATTAGAATACTTGCAATAAATAGCTTTAAATTTGATGTAATGCAGTTTTTTAATATTTATTACAGTGCAACTTTGGAAATAAAAAAAACTGTGTATTGGCACTTTCATTTAATTATTTTAATTAATTAAATTTAATTAATTTTTATTTTCATTAAAGATATTTATTCTCAAATTAAAACAATGCACTTTTGGGAAAATATTAGTTTTCTTGATTTTTTTTTTAAAGATTTTTTTTTAGTTATTCAAACCAAAATCTTGGGAAAAATTCATTTTTGCTAGAAATGCGTCAACCAAATTTCCTGAAAACTTGAACAGATATTAGTTTAATAAAATCTTCTTGAATATTAAAAAAAGTTCTTACGAGAAGCAAGACCATAAGTATTTTTCCATGATTGGGTTTATTGTTGAATATATTAAATATACTTAATATGAGATGTGAAATATTATCAAATCGTAAGCGTTCTACTCGAAGAGAGCATTATTTTACAAAAATAGTTATACAAAATATAAAATAAATGAAAGCAATGAATTTTGCTTAAATAAACTTAATTCTACGAAATGCAATTATTTCTAGGAAAGAATTTTGGCAATTAATTTTAATTATATTTTTTTCTAATTATTATTTTTCTAAACAAAATGCTTCGAGTTTCATATTTCGTTAATAAATGAAGTTTAAGAAAGGTTTTATTTGTTGGACCATTTTTGCTGCTAGGAGGCTTTGTTTAATGTAAAGAATCTAACTTAGTTTTCAAAAATATTAAAAATTCTGTAAAAGTTTTCAAGCACTGAATAATCTTAAGAGAAAGTGCATAATGTATTTTGCATTTCGAGTTACACGAAGCTTTTCCTTACAATTGTTGTGCGTCACCGGCTGCACATATGTAAGAAATTTTTAACTTTATTTCTTTATATCTCGATATGCTTATTATCTAGTAAAAAGACTGAATTGAATTATAGAGAATATTTTTAACAATTTTCAATGCAAAACAAGATGATTGTAAAAGATATGATGTACAGTAAAAGTATGGCAAAATAATTATACAAATGTAAACCTAAAAGCATTGATTCCATTCAAAATTGGTAAATATTGTGTACCCCGACTGTTCTGTCCTTTCCTTTCCCATTAACGTCTTCATTTTATATCACAGAATAAGAAAAATTTTCAATATTTTATTTATCGGTCAATTTCATCGAAGCTTCACGATAAGCATATTTCTCATACTTTTATTAAGATCAAGAGTTATTTAAAAATAATAAATTTTCAATCCGAATATTTAAATTTTTCTCTAGAAATAAACAAAAACACGTAAACCTTCTCCTTTTTTTGCAGTAAACAATATGTTGAAATTAGTTCCTTCGATTAAAGAAAAATTGCAAAAATAACATCTAAAAATTAAAAATAAAGCTTAAAACCGAAATAAATTTGCACACGATTTATAATTAAATAAACATTGTCAAAAACAATAAAAACTGCTGGAAAATAAGTATAATAGATAAAATTGCAAAACTCTAAAAGTAAAAACATAATCATCAGCAGCAACAACAGCAGCAAAAAAACCTTCTTTCTTTTTTGCAGTAAACAATATGTTGAAATTAGTTCTTTGGATTTAAGATCAATTGCAAAAAACATATCTAAAAAATAAAGCTCAGAACCGGAATAAATTTGTACATAATTTAAAATTAAATAAAAATTTTCAAAAACTGTTAGAAAATAAATATAATAAATGAAATTGCAAAACAGCTAACTGCACTAAGATCATACAATAATAGTAAACGAGTTTCAAAATTCTCTGCATATAAAAACCTCTCTTTAGTTGTAATAGTAAATGTTGTTCTTTATTTCTTTTTCATAATTTATAAGACAAAATAAAGTTTACAAACTAATCATATGACATTTATTTAAATAAGAATTGTTGAATAATTATGTAGAATGATTTAGTTAAATAGAATTCCGACATTTAAGAGGTAGCCGCATATTTTAATTATAGCCTTTCTTCTGTAAGTTTGTGCAAACAGTGGACCTTCCAGATTTGTCTTTATAACTCGGTTTAAGTTTTTGCTCAGTTATAGTTCTATTAAATCAATTATTATCTTTATAGATATTTTGTGAACACAATTTGAGACGTATTTATTAATGAAATGTATTAGTTAACAAAATTTTTTTTGAGGAACTTTGAATCAGCATATCGGAGATATTTCTTAAATATAAGATTTATATCAAAAGAACTGGCGATTTTGTTAAAATGTATTTTAGATCGTCTACGTGAGGTAAAAAGTTTTTTTCAAAATGTAGAAATTATAATTGTAACCGTTTTTATTTTTAGATTAGATTATTAACTCTTCAACATGGGATGTCTTTTCTAAAAATCTTTTTTATGTAAAACTGCGATTACTTTTAATTTCCATGCATGACAAGTTTTCAAATAAGTTCATTTTTTATCGAAGAAATTTATTATTTATGGGTGATGCTATAACAGCGTCATCTTATAAACTGAATAAAATTATTGAAACGCGTTTTTTATGTTGCATTTCGATTGTGAATGTTGAAGAATTATAATGATTTTTTTTGTAATTTTTCTTTTTTTAAAAAGTTTAGATAGATGATATTTTCTATTTAGGGAGTGTGTTTCAAATTCGAATGAATTAAACACCAGTAGAATATTTTAGATGCGTATGGATGAATATTTTAGATGCTTATGATTCACTTAATTTTTTATTAAACTTATGAATATCTCAAATTAAATTTATAATTTAAAAATTAAAATAATTCATCCCAAATATGGATCAGCTAATTCATTTAAATGGTTCAGAATATTAATGTCCAAACTCAACCTGCGAAAAGTCCTGCTCCTTTCTAAGACATGCAATAAAAAAAATTTAGACATTACGTGTATAATCTAACTTCCTTGAATCTTTCAAATCCTTGTTTCATGCGTCGTGCTTAAAATCCTAGATTGAATTTCAGTCCGCTGAATTATCATCTAGCTCTCCTACGCTTCAAAAATTGTTGTCGTGGTATAAATATTAAATGTATTTTTCCTCTCTTAACACTCAGAAGCACAAATCATTCATATGAGTGGACAAGTATTTCCTTCAATGAGGAGACTTAATTCACAGCTTCATTCTTTTGATAATTGACGGTCATCATTTAAAAACGAGAAATTTCTCTGTAATCATAATTTTCATCATGAAATCATGTACAGAATTATAGGAGTAATCGTTCCGGAAAGTTTTGCGATCTCAAGGGCGAAGTGAAAATGCTACCGCTTAGTTTATTCGAATGTGATGGACATTTGTATATTTTGGTTTATACTATAGGTAGATATAAAACACTTGTAAAAAAATAAGTATAAATATCCATAATTTTTTGCTATAAATATATCTCTTATTATAATCCACATAATTCTTCCATTGTAATTTTAAAAGTGTACATGAAAATATCGAAAGATTAAATAGTTTTAAATTGCCCTTAAGTCTTAGAAACAAACGCTAAGTTTCATGTCATTGAAGAGTGTTAGTTATTTTTGCTATTAAAAATAATCATTTTTTTCCAGGCGTTTTTTAATTATGCTCTTTTTTTTTACTGTTATTAATCTTTTTTTTTACAACTAGCTTATGTGTACATTCTAAACCAATTTATAAGGGACTTTTCTTAAAAGTAACAAACGCAATGCATTTTAACATATTTTTAACCCGTAAATGGAGCATGCAATATCATTCAATTCCTTCAATGTTATAATTTGTAATTTTCTTGCTCAAATAGGCATAAAATATATTGCATACTATTTGTATACTATATATACTAAATATAATTGTTGTACATATTGTATATACAGTATGTACTAAAATATATTTGTTCTTATTATGTAGTGTGATAACTAATAGATTCCTAATATATGAAATGCTAAATCTAGTATTTCTGAAGTCAAATATTATAACGAAAAATTGATTACAAATTAATTTTTAAATATTCCTCAAGAATCAGATTTAATCAAATTTGTTAAATTTAATCAAATTTATGTCTCTTGATAAAGATAATTTATTCTTCATTGAGATTTAATAATCTCTAAAATAAATTTTGTTTAAATATGCTTTAATAATCTGAAAAAAAAATCTTCAATTCTTAAAAAAATCGTGATTTAAAATTCTTAGAAACTTTTGGATATATTTAAGGATATTAATCACATGTTTCTCTCTGAATAGCAAATAAAGATAAACAATTCGAGTCTCTAATTTCATCTATGGCAACATTTAATTAAGCAGCTATAATTGATTTTTAATAAATTGAAAACGAAGAAATTTTGTAATAGTTTCATAAATTTACATTTTAACAACTTTTTTAAAGTATTTTCAAGAAAAGTGAATATAATCCGCATTTTTTCAATTTCTGTTGCATCATAATTTATGACATACTTATTTGTCGATAACTTGATCCAAAAATATTAAATGAAGTTTGATGATTTAAAAATGAGTAAAAAAGTAAAATGGCAAAATGCAATTTTAAAAATCTAAATTATATTAAAATCGGTCTGCCAAAACATTTTTATAGAAATAAAAGAACGAATGTAACTTAGATTCTTTTTAAATTAATGAAAATTTTGAAATTTTGTATAGTTATATTATTTAATCATCATGTAATTAAAATTAATAAAAACGATATGCATGTCTTCATAAATCTCTTACATAACAAATAAAGATGATCTTTTAAGCAATGAGAAAGTTTTGGATAAGTACAAACTAATAAAAAAATTCGCAAAGTAACTTAACCCCTGTGCAATTCAAAAGTAATTAAAGTTTAGCTCAAGTACGAACTTTTTGTTTTCATCCCATTCTTAGAGCACTGAAGGAATTGTTTTTGACATTTCATAGTTTCTTTAAGTTCAAAAAAACAAAAAACAACAGCATATCATCTGGCAGAATGAGCATTTTTTGAAAGAAAAACAATTCATTATGTGATAGAATAGTTTTATTAAACTAAAATCTATTGGAATAATGAAAATTTAGAAAATGAAAGATATATTTTCTTGTAAGTTTAATTTGTTATGCGAAATACCCTTTTAATAAATCACTTTATTGGGTATTTTGAAGCAGTTGCAATTGTTTTAATCAAATTTTCTTACAATAAATTCGGGTTTCCATTTACTTAATTAAAATTAGCGATAAATTTTGTTTCATACTTTTATAAATAAGGGATGTTGATTCATTAAAAAATTTCCAAATATCTCCTGTACCCTTCTTATTGTCGTGTTAGAAATGACAAGCGATTGACCCCCCCCCCCCACACACACAAAAAAAAGTATATGCATAAGATTCAAATTTCATTTCCGTGGCTTTTAGGATTGGTTTGTTTCATATGTTTGACTACGAATTCAAATGCGAGCAGAAATTTCTCAAAAGCTGTGAAGATATCAACATACCATTCATTCAAACAAAAATTTATAAAAGTTGCTTAAATTTAAAACCAACAGGTAATTGTTCGCAATGCGTGTTCCATCTAATGAACAACGAAGACCTTCAGAAACTTTAACAGCTGTTTTTATTTGCCTTATTCTACCAGAGATTTCCTTCAAAACAAGACATTAACGGAGCTGAAGTTTTTAAATTCCACCCCTTGCATTAACAAATTTTCTCAGGTAAGCTGCTTTTGAACAACTCTCTAGAAGAAAGAGTCATAAAAGCGTAACGCATCCATTTTTTTTTCTTTTGAGAAGTAGAGTGAAGTTTCTATCGCTGTACAGTTTGGGAAACTTGAAAACACTCCAGGAAAATGGTTACGTAATATTTTCTGGAGGTTGTCAGTACTTTGATAATTTCTGATAGATGAAATGTTGGCGTGAATATTTAAGAGACAAAACACCGAAGGAAAGTCATCAAAATTTTCGATGCGTAGATATTTCCGAATGTAAGCCGGATGAAAAGATAAATCCAGGAAAAGTTCATTCCTTGCAGGAAAAAAAATCACATTACATAGCGACTGATTCTTAGAAAACCCTTCATATCAAATCTTTTTATCTAAACCTCACGGAAAAATAAATATCTTGCTTTTTTAGATAAAGAGTATTGTGAATGCCTTTTATAACTAAACAGCTGAATTTCCAATAAAATAAAACATTCACAAATATTTTATAAAACAGATAATTTGAGCTATTGGTTTGAATATTAAAAGAGAATAATTGTGTTTGAGTTTTTAAAATTTCAGATTTCGAAATTTTATAGTATATAGACCAGAAATGGCCAAATTTTCGACTACGAACATACATCAAATGGGCTGTCATTAAAAAGAAGATTTTAGACAATTTCCACAACATAACATTTCATTCTTATTTACAAATAAAACACGGCATAAAAATAGCTGCATGTAAAGTAAACGTATTAGAAAGGATAAAACACTGCGACTGATTAATAAGAAAGCATTTAATCAAGTGTTAAATTAATATAAAATTTTAAAATTATAAATCTTTGCTTTAATCTCTAATTCCTGTCACACAAAATGATTGCGCGAATATCAAGAAACAGAGCGTAGTAAGGACCGTTATCAAACAAGTACATTTCTGTACATCTGCTATATGGCAACATAAATTATTGATGTTAGACACATTCAATATTAGGACTTGAAAATAACTTTTCAGACCCTAACTTCTAAGATTTTTCAGTTATCGAAAAATTTTAAATGCGAAAGTTGCTCGTCTTAATAAGGCGCTAATTTGGCTGATTGGATTTATCTATTTTCACTATTAAGAAAGTTATAGCGAAATGATAATTTCCACCCCCACCATTTCCACCCCCTTTGAACTAGATGGGACATGAAGATACTGAAGAAATTTTGCCGAAGAATTGTCATGAGAACCATTCTAACAGGTAGTCTTCCTATAGGAATCTACCTAAAAATTTCAATGTCAAAATATGGTATTGACAGATTGAAGGAAATTTTAGGCTAAGTAGCACGATATTTCTCTCGCATATTGCAAGAGAAGGATCATTTAAAAAGTATTGTTGTTAAAACCAAAAATAACAGGGTATGCAAAACAATTTTTTCGATTACAAAGGGCTGTAACTTTCATACAAGCATCGATTAAAAATGGATTGCAATATAGAGGAAAGTTAATTTATTTTTTGTTTTTATATGTAATAATTATATTGTGACTTTCCTTGGTAACACGGGCAGTAGTATCCATATGGTAGTCCATTTAATACCACATTCGAAGAAGCATCTGATGCTTATTCGAAAGACGTCTATATGATCTGAATAAGGGGATTTAAATATTCAGAGTCTCCATGGGTATGTGTCGTAGGCTGTTTAAATTCCTCTTTTGCGAGCAATAGTAAGTAAAGTGAAGATATCCATAGAGAATGTTTTACTTGGTAATGAGAAGGACGAATGCGTGATTGTTGCCCGTATCATCAAGGGAAGTCGCATAAAATAAGAAATAAGTACGCAAACAAAATTTGAAGCCCCCTACTGTATTTTCTAATTTCTGATCCTCTCTTTGCTTGCAAGGAAGTTATAGTCATTTACAAACGAGTAAATAAGAGCCCTGTTTCATATTAATTTCAAATTTTTATCGTATTTATAATTAATTTTAAGTACCTAATCTGCTGAAAAGCATTAAAATGGCTGAGTTTTAAAATGCTGTCTTAATTTGGCTACTTTTTTTTCTAATTAATTTTGCTTAACTAAATTCAACTGTTAGAAATAAGCATTAATTATGGATTTGAAATTTTTAAAAAAGTTAAGGTTTTGTCGTTTGAAATTTGGCTGAGAAAATTGCGACAACATTAAGAGTACTTAAAATTTTAATATTACCAGCATTAAAATACACTAGTTCCAATAAGCATGTAACATTAATCATACCATTAAAATACAATTCATTCTCTATTAATTTCACTATATACTATTCTTGATTTTTCATAATTCTTAGACTGAATCCCAATCAATTATCACAATGAAGAATATTTTATTCGTTATTAAGAAGGAATGATTGTTTATTTCGAATTAAGAACTTCTATAATGTTAAGACAAAATCTTGAAAAGGTAAAATCTTTATATTTTCAAATTGAAATAATCAACCAATAAAAGCTTATTTACTTCAATATTACAGAATACTTAATAAATATATTACAATAGAAATACAATGTATTCTGTTCTAAGTTCTCTATGTACATTTTATTACTCTATATATTTCCTGTTCTGAATATTTAACTGACTCCTTCAATAAAATAACTATCGCTGTCATTAAAAAGGATCAATTGCTTATTCCAACTTAAGAGCTATTCTGTTAATGTGAGTAAAAGTTATTTTAAATATAAGATATGTATATATTCTTAAGAAATATTTAAACATAGAAATTAATGTAGGCATTTGAAATGCTTATTACCAAAATAGAATTATTAAATTTCAAAAAGAGATCACAGATACGTGGATAAGAAGGTAACCCACGGATAAGTAGTCAAGAAGAAATTCTACCTTTTCATTCATAAAAGATATTTAACTTATACCCTTTTATATCTAATCCTCTTCAAATTGAAATGGAAGATTAGAATATGAAATTATTTTTTTATGATATGTTTCCAATTTTTATTTTCAACAATCAAGCAAACTATTTGAGTTGGATAAAAGAAAATAATAAGCATATGCGTAATTCCAGAAAAAAGTCCTTCTTTAGGGGAAGAAAGGATAATTTTGACGGAAAAAAGGAATTTTCTTCTTCGACGTTTACTTTTAGTGTCCTTTATAACTTCCTAGAAGATTAGTTTAGCAGTTTTCTCCAGAGTACTGAAAAATAAGATTTCCAAAGTTAATATTTCGTTTCCGTTCTTGAGATAAATGTAATGAAATACAATGCCCTATTCCAACAATAACGATCATTTGGAAGTTAACTGACAAAAATGTGATTATATAAAACTGTAGCAACTATACATTCAGTATAATATGAAAATAGAGTAATTTTACTTTGATATAAATAGGAAACTATATTTAATACTTTTGCTACTATTGATATAATTATTGGCATTTTTTATACAAAAAATATCGAATATCTTTATTTCATATTTAATTTTCAAGCAAAAGAATTTAATTTTTTTCCAATCTCATAAAATACAATAACGATGGTGAAAATAAGCTTAGATAATGTTTTGATCATGTCGTTTTTATGAAGAAATTTTATGATGATTAATTGACAAATGAATAAATAAAATTTTATAAACTTGTTTATATGTGTTTGCAGAAAATTGCTTATGAAAGTTTCTGCTTCTCTTAATATGTTAAATTATTAAATTTTCTTTTGCCAAGTTCAGAAAAAATATTGATGATATGTTTTTATTATAGTTAAAATGAAAAATATATTGATAAGTTTCGCTGATTTTTTGAAATTTTCAAGATATTTTTAGAAAATTTGTGGTTAACATTTAATAAATTGAAAAACAATTAATCTCAGTAGAATGGAATATATTAAGCTAGTTTTATAGAATCTCTCAATATAAAGAGAATAATATAATTCCCTGAAACCATAGCACATAATATATATGAACTGAGTTATGCAATTTAGGAGTTAACTTAAAGCAGTTAATTTAAAGCCTAGATGTTTTCTCAAAATATTACAGCAAAATTTTAATTCTTGCATCTGTTGCAAAATTAATCATCGCATTATGAGCAATTTACGTTGCATCTCTTTAAAGTAAACTGCACGATTTAAAATAATAAACTTGACATTAACGAGATGTTATTTGGTTCCTGTTTGCGCAACTGTGGTCATAGGACATCTAATAAGTGAAATTTTTGAAATAAAATTTAATAAAAAGTTTATTAAAAATACTTACTATTTATAAAAAGTTTTTTTTTTGGTTAATCAGCAGCTTTTATTTTCAGATCAATGAACATGAATTGAAAGTTCATATGGAAATTTTCACTCTCGATAAATCGAAAATTTCTTAGCTCATGCCAATTTTTTTATTATTAGTTTTTTATTATTATTACTAAAGCAATTTTTTTTATTATTCGTTTATTTTCTTCAATATATAATGGTATTTGTGGAATGTCCAAAAAATATATGATATACTTTCTTTCATGTTCTTTTAGTTGTGGTTATACAAAACGGAAATGATGTAAATTTCGTATGAAATTACTTCAATTACCACAAACAGAAACTGTTTGGGGTTGCTGGGCCCAGGAAAAAACTGACTCATTTTACAAGAAAATAAAAAAAATATTGACATTATCATTATTGACACGATTATTTATAATAAAATGTTAAAAATTATGCTTTTCGTATTGAAGCAAGTGTGTCTCACACGGCTTCATAAACGAATCAGCAGACCAGGGTAAAATACGTGATTCAAAACTAGAACATTTCCTTATAGTGGCAGTCCTAATCGGTTAGCAGTGTAGTAACGAACTTAGTAATATAGTATGAAATTGTTTTCATATCACAAATTTTAGTTCAACATATAATTTTGTATATATAAATTTAAAGAAATTGATTAGTTATAAGAAAAAAAAGCATTTCGGGAATTATTGAATGACATACTATCCTATTAAGACGATAACGAATTCTAGGGTTACATGAATGAACACGAACAAAAATTTAGCAATTAGTTATCAAAATAGATCAACCGGTATCGATAAGCCATTAACAATGAAAATTTTTTTAAAAATTGTCTTAAATATAAGGACAATGAACTTTTTTTGCATGGTAGATCAAGTTTTATCGGCAATTATATATTTATATAGCCAGTATGAATCATCGCTGAGCTGCTGATAAAGAGGCATAAGATTTCACGTGAAGCATATGCGATTCATACGGCCAGAACGAATGCATTTCTTGTGAGATACACTTGCTTCCTTTGATGGTGAATGTGCTAAAAGAGCTTTTAAAATTCTTATAGCAATTCGATTAAATTTATTAACAACTTCCTTCATCATCTGCAAGAAATGCATCTAAATGCTAATTTTAATCTTGAAACACATGGACACGAAAAGGAAGTTTATACGAGATTATTCATTTAAAGATATTTGGATTAAATTTTTCAAATATGAAAAAGATATACTACATGAGAATTTTTTTTAGAAAAAAAAAACTTTAAAAACTTTTCTGGCGAAGGAAAATGAATATGAATTTTTAATGAAAGTGGTAGAATCAAGGCAATGGTATTTGCTGTTTTTATTTAACTTCCAAAAAGCTTCGTCCAAAAATAGAATTTAGCTTTTGAAGAAATGTATTTCCTGTCTTAAAATTATGCATTATTTACAAATCTAGAGAGATCACGTCGCGAAAAACGAAATGCTTGCAAAATCCACCCCAGCCTATTCTTGATATGCTTTGCTATATTACTTCTGCACGTGACATTCCGTGGCCATGAAACCGTCTCGATGGTAAAATGAGTTCGCACTATTTAGATTCATTGTGCTTCCTTCCCGCTGAAGATAATTTTCTAAATTTTTTTCCGAATCAAGTTGATTAAATCCTTGTCATAAATCCATTATATGAATTGAAAATTTTTGTAACAGACAATGAAGAAATAAAAATTGTCTGTATATGTTGAACTAATTTTTGCAACAAGAAATTTCTGTTCGGAAAAATATGTTTAAGTTTATCAATAAATATAGCAATCAAAATATTAATAAATTCATCCGTTTAATTGTTAAAATGTGAAAAAATATATCTTTATTATATACTGTTATAAGATCACCATTCGTATTACTAATTTTTTTTACTAATTGAATTTTGGTGCAGTGAACAGAACTGTGTAGAAGAGGAACAGATTCGCGAATGCGTTTGTTAAATTTAATGATATTAGTGTCTTTTCTTTATATAAATTATATATTGTTCTTGAAGGTTTTTAATATGTCCTTTGCTTTTAAAATTAAATTTTGACAACTTTTAAATAATTTGTTTGATTAATATTCATGTTGCGCAGTACTGCAATTGGAGCTTCTGTAATGCGAAATATCTATACATAAATAATATATTGATAAATAAATAATATATTTATTTTTCTAAAAAAGGCTGGTGGTGCTATATTTCATTCAACAGTAACATTTTGCGTTCAAGTAACAATCGCAATAGTAAAATGCATGCATTTTGTTTAAATTCTTATATCAATTAAGTAAATGAAAATTTCTATTAATAATCTGAGAAATGACAGTTTAATGTTTCTACTAACATAAATAAAGGGAAAAAATAATTGTCTTAAAGGGAAATTTAAATTACTAAAATTTTATTGATAAATATTTTTATTTTTAAGCAAAATGTATAAATTTAATAATTTAGCTCCCAAAATATTAATAAGTAAATTCACCTATTAAAATATTTATTTATGTATTTTCTCTTGATATCCTGCAGCCAAGAAGCAGTCTTAAGAAAAATAAGTTTAGCGCAACATAAATTCCTAGCGATTGTTTTCTGCACAAATCTTATTGTGATTATTTTCTTATTACAAAATTATTTTTTATTTCCTTCAGAAGTAAAGTTGGTGAATCCTTTTCTTAATTACAATGAATAAAGTGAAAAGTTTAGCGACGAATAATACGTAAGGGGATATTATATTATTTGTTAAACTAATAATTTTATCTGTCAAAAAGTATATTTAATGCTTTCATATACTCTCATTTAGCTTTCAAAATACTAAGGGGCGTTTATTCTTCAAGATTTTGTATATATGATTCTTTTTATATGATATTCTATAGTCATAAAATCACTATTACAGTAAAATGATTTTGTACTTCTATATTATTTTTGTTATCACAGCAAACGAAAGGAAAATTTCAACTACTAACAGGGAAGACCAATTTATAATAATTTCATTTTTCAAAACTTTTGCTGAAAAAGATATTCATAAAATCTTTGTAGAAATGTGAAGGATAAAATGTTTCCAGAACATGAAATAACAAGGAAATTTCTTTCAACATAAAGGAATAATAAAAATGCATATCCTATAGAGAGGAACGCTGGTTGTTTCTTTACGAATAATATGAATAAATGCAACTTTTATATGTATGTGTGAATGTATTTGAAATCCGCTATTTTGCAGAAAATACCATTGTTATGCAATACGTTTTTCAATTTTCTAGCTGCATTGCAAAGCAAAACGCCAACGTTTTGCCTGCGATACATATATATTAGACAATTCATCTTATTTTTTTAAGAAATGCATCATCATTTTCGAACTCCTTAAATTAAATTTCTGAAGTCTTTGACTCAATTAACTCAAATGCGTTTACCCTTTTTAGCGCTTTCGTAAGAGGGCCAGAAAATCATATTAACTTTATCTTCTTAAAAGAAAAAAATTGCAAGCATGCGTTAAGATGTTATAAAAGTCATTCATTTAACTTTTTTTTATAAAAAATTATCCATTTATGAAACGAAAAAAAAAAAAACATTTTAAAACATTCATAGAAAATGTTTAATATATTTTATTTAATATCTTGTTGCAATAATAATTTTCTTACATTAATGATGTTTTCATAAATTTCCTAGTTAGCTATATATAATTAAGAGTTTTCTTCTTAAATAAAAAGATATTTTTTATATGCTGATTGTAGATTTTTTTTGGGAAAAAATCTTCAATCTCTATATTTCTAATTTCTATAACGGTCATGAAAAAGATACAAAGTGTAAATATCTAGAATTATTTGAATACTGATTTTTATGAGTCAGTAATTCAGAGTGTTAGAGAGATCGTAAGAAAATTTATGTTAAATGTTAATTATTATTTACTGTTCTGTATCATGTTTAAAGGCTTTCTTATCGTGCATATTTGATATTAAGAATATACAGTTTTATTCAAATTCACTATTGTAACAATATTTTAACTATTCTAGGGCCCTAAAAGTGAAAAAGTCATGTGAGAAATATAATGATACGTAAAAGCCCTGTAAGACAAAAATGTGAAATATTTTTTAAATCATGCTATTTTTACGAAACTTTTAATATATATTCAGAGGAATCCTAATATAATTGTGCTAGTTTTCTTTCAATGTTTTTAACAATTTATCCCAGAATTTTTAAAGCTTGTTTCGCGAATCTACATGGAGCTGATTGAAAAGTAAAAAAAGCATTAAAGTCCTGAAATTTTAGACATCTTTCATCATATATTCAGCACAGATTCTATTATACTAGATTTTGCTCGGCTTTTTTCCGTTAATGGCTGTAGGTACCCTTAATAAAGTCTTATAAATAAGACATTACGTTCGTGAAATTTCTCAGAGTGTTTCTTTTCAGATTCTTTAAAAATTGAAGAATTAATTTTTTTTTTCTGATTCTTCGGCACTTGTGAAGAAAGGATTTTGATTTAAAGCATTTCTCAAAATTTTTCTAATTATAATTTTTTAAACCATTTAAGTTACCACTGTTCAGTGTTACAAATTTGGGATTGTCGCAGAATTTTTTTAAAAGTAACGGAGACACCAATTTAAAAAAATGGTTCAAAAAAGCATCAAAAGTACAAAAAGCTAAAAGAAATCCTGCTCTAGCCGATTTCCATACACAGTGCAGATGTCACTGAAAATTTAAAATCTGTGTTTAATGGCAGGGTAGTTGAGCATTCTAGCATGTGTTTTCTGCTACTGAGTTGAGAACCATTTGAATGGATATTAAACCATGGTATGTCAACCTGTCATGCTGATATGCCTACCTATCATATTACAGCATCGCTTATGATGTGAGGTGTCTGGAATGCCTAATCGAGTTCCTGAAATCATGCCCTTCGCTTCCGGGAGCTAATGATCAGAACCCATATATATTAAATTTTCTGCGATCTAATGAAGTATTAGCATTTTTTTTATTACAAACGAAATTCACTGCGTTGAAAAATCTTATTTTTATAGAAATGTGTGATGACTTAACATTGGAACTTTTAAAATATTTCCTTTTTCTTTTTATATATAAATATACAAAAAGAATGTATTGCAATCGTCAAAATATTCGAATTCTACGTCTTGTTTGAAATTATGTCTGTCTATCTTTGAACTCGATAGTTCAAAAACGATTTGAGCCAGACACATGAAATTTGGTATGTGGTCTTCTATTAAATTTGTAGATTTCTATAAAATTTTAATGTGACTCATTTAAGGGTAATTTATTAGTCTGCTCGATTGCAAGACAATGCAATAACTGCAAATCTTAGAAAATTAAATAAAATTTGGTACAGAAATTTGAAGTGTGTATTCTTATCAAATTGGGAATTAAACCCATAAATGGGTTCATTGTCTGTTGGTATGTACATTCCCGTATAATAAACGTGATAATTTAAAAAATGCAACAACCGAGATAAATGAAATTTGGTATGTGATCTTGTAATTAAAATCTAATTTCTGCGAAAAATTTTGATTTAAATCTGTCGTAAAAAGATATATTGTAGATTAGTTTAGTTATATTTATGTCCCGTTTTAAATTGTGTTCAGATGACGAGGATGGATTCTCTATAAATTTCTCCTTCACATAAGCGAGAAGACATTTGGAACCGACGAATTTATGAGCACCAGGTCCACGTGCACGGTGGAATAGGATTCCGAATCTGAAAACTTTTGGTTCCGAAGCCAAGGGTTTACCATCAGGCCTCAATTGCCTCATAGTCAGGACTTTAGATTCAGAAGAATTGCAGCTTCAGTTCTTTGAAGAATTATTATTACATATAAATTCTGTCGAATTTAAGAAATAATAATCGTTTCTGAATTCTCTTCGAAAATAGCTATAAAGTAAAAAATGGTGGGAAATGTCTAATTAAAGATTTCAACTATATTTTTAAATAACATTTGTAATAAATTAAATTTGATTTTTAAAATTAATTGCTGGATTCAGTAGCCAAATTAAAAATGTATTACAGAAAGAAGATAATTATCCTGCAGAGCTACTTATTTTCCTTAAAAGAGCGTGAGGAGGATTTTTTCCTCTACAAATGGGATATGAAATATATGTTATAGAATTGGTTGCAGAATCTAGTTGACAGTAAAAATATTAAAGTAATCACAATTTTTTTTAAAGTTTAAGAAGAAAATTAATTTAATCATAAATTACGACTGCAAATTATCAAATATTCATTTAAGTGTCAATGATTATTTATGTTTATTCTGTTAAAAAGGTCTAGACAATATTTTGAATTTTTAAAACATGATAGATAAATAATAAATTCCCGATAAAAATAATTTCCTTAAGAAAAAGGAATATTTTCTTTAAGGAAATTCAGTTTCCTATTAGAAAAATTACTCTCCTATTCTTTCTTCAAATTTTGAAAGCTCATTTTAGAATTCAGATTATTTTATATAAAGGAATCAATGAAATTAACCATGGTCATATCGTGCTCATTTAAACGAATGGAAACATTTAATTCTAATAATGCTCTTGAGATTAAAAAAATTACTCGTTTTCAACAATGGTAATTTGATAAAAAAAATACGGTATTTATATTAGGATTTGTTTCAGGAAAATACATACTCTAAACAGGCATAAAAGATTCAAGACAATTTTTAATTTATACAATAGCATTTACGTGTTGATATTCTGTTGAAATTATCTCATACAGTAATTATATTATACATGTTTTCAAATAATTCATGTCAAACTATGATAATGAATTTAAATTAGATTTTTGTAATGAACAATGTACAGATCTAGGACAAATAAATTCAAATAAAAAAAGTTTGACCATTCTTTATGAAAAAAACTTATCCAAATTGGAAATAAGAACGCAGTTGGCTTAAGAGGCCAAACGTTTTACTAAGGAGCGAATCTGATTTTTAAGGCTCCTTTTGGTTCTTTCATGGAATCTTATACGTAAACATTCTCACTTTTCATGTCTTTAAATCAAATCAAAAAGTTTTAATTTACTAATAGGCTAATGAAATTTGATTGAGCTAAAACTGGTATTTTTAAACATGAAATTTAATTTATATAGTTTAATAAAATTGTCTATATCCAGCTTTCTTCAAAAATAATAGAAATTCTGAATATGGAGGTTGATATATGGTTGCATGATAGGAAAAACACAACTAAAAAATTATTTGACATCCATATTTTTGCTGAATAGTTTGAAATAAGTAGAAAGAATTCAAAGACATCTAAGACTGCAAAGTTAGCCTTTTCTGAAAAAAAATTATAATATATATAAGTTATATTTTATATATATTATAATTATAATATAATATATATAATATATTTAAATTATATTTTATATATATTATAATTGTAATATAATATATATAAATCATATTTTATATATATTATAATTATAATATAATATATATAAAAAATTATAATATATATTTTTAAATTTTATAAAGAATGCCTTTGGTTTAAAAATTTGGATAATTGATGAAGTAAACAAATTGTTAGAATTTGACAGAAAAATATTCTCGGACGTTTTCGATAAAACCTATTTTAGTGTCCGTTTTATGCAGTAATGCAGATTGTCTAATAAAATTTTCTCATTAATTGTCTAATAAAAGAATGAAATTTATGAAAATGTTTTTTGTATATGAACCACATAAGTAACAAAAGCCTTTGATTTTAGGTCATATCTTTCTAAATTGACTTTTTGTGAGGAAATTAAAATAAATTAATCATTTGCTAGAAAATATTAAGAGTAAAAGGTAAATTTGTCTTCGGTGTTTTCCTATTTTAAACATTTAGCTAAGCACTTTAACTTGCTAACATGCTATTTGAAGATAACTCATCTGATAATTTTTTTTACTAACAAGCTACAAGTTTTTTTGATTATTACAATGCTTCTGTATGACTTTTATATTATTTTAAAGAAATTTTTATTTAAAAATGAATTTTTATTGGATTAATTGCTTTTTGTTTGCAAAGAAATTCATTACTATTATCTAAATTTAAGCAAAGTTTAGCTTTAGTATAATAACCAGGCATCGTTAAATATACATCATTTATCTTAATTTTTTGAAAGCCATTTTTTTTTAGTTATGGTATGTTAAAATAATTTTAGGAATAAAATTGGCTTAAGAAAAGTGATTCATTTGGCTTATTAGATAAATTTAATTAAATTAATTTTGTTAATTAACCATGCATCAGCAAATCAAGACACACCATTTTGAGTGAGATAAGGAAGTGAAGCATCTAAATTTCTATCTTATTCAAAAATCTGTCAAAACTTATGCGAAACTACTTAACTTCATACAAATACGGATGAATTTGGTAGGAAGCATATTTCCCACGGCCCTATAAAGGGTTAATAAAGAAGGGGTAATATTCCTGAATACTCAATATTCAGTTAATACGTTTGTACAGCTTTGCCATATAACAGACAAAGTTTGTTTGTAAAACATTAGAATAGGTCAATCTCCAGGATCGAAGGCTTCTTTAAAACTTGAATGCGAAAGAACTCGAATAATTATAAATATTGTTATGCTAGTTTATGATATTAAAAATCGAGAAACAAGAAAATTTTCAGAAGTAACTACAATTTTGAAAACCACTCAAGGAGATCTAAAAACACGCTTAGTTTTAAAGAAATATTTTATCCACCAGCAATAGAAAAGACAACAATATATTGATTTAAATTGATTTTTAATTTAATTGACAAAGAGAGAGAAATTTCAACAACGAAAACGGTAAGAAAGCAAAGCCATGACACTGCATAATCTAAAACAATACAACCAATAATAAATGATAACAAGATACTAAGCATTTTATATATGAAATATGACTACGATATTAGCTATATTTCCTATTTAAATACAGCCAAAACATTATTAATATAAAATATCTAAAATTACAGAAAGGACCACAGCTATATAGCTTCAATCCAAAAATAATAAATTTGTTTTTTCACAGGATACTTTTATTGAAAAACAACAATTTTCTACAAAAAAACTAACACAAAAATCAATTTTCAGTTCAATTAGCCAAGACAAAAGAAACCTTTAAACCATGAAATGGCTAGACGCACGAAGCCAGCATCTCGAGCCGCCACAAAGATAGCAAGCCTTCATATATTCGAGGGAATACCAAATAAAAACGGAATCGAAAGACCTATATTTGACCGCCTTTGGAGAATGAACCCGCAGGAGTAGAGTGTATTTGTAGAGTGTCCGCACCAATTTCTCCTTCTGCTTAGTCCAGGCTAGGATGAAGACCCGATTTGGCCAACTGATAACTGTTGGCGGCTTCAAATGTCAAGAGATTTCCGGATTCTTTTAAAAGTTTTTTGTTTTCCTCAGTTGGAGTTTCCAGATCTACGGGGAGAGTTTTTGTTTCTGGTTTAAGTTGGTTGAAGGCATTGTTTAATTTGAAAGGGAGAGTTTTGTTTCCGGAGCAAGATCTGCTTCTCAATGGGACCGACTCACTTGCGCGTATTACTGGGATATAAAGTGAATTAATTTCTCCTTTTTTTTTCTTTTTTCTTTTTTTTTTCTCGAGGTTCCAGATTTCAGTTTGGTTTTCGGCTAGAGTCAAAGCTTTTTTCTTTAATTACCTTGCAGTCAAATGGCAAATGAAAGACACAGTACTGGGGATATTAAAATAAATTTCATAAGTTTTAATATTCGCCTATTCGGAGTTAATCAAGAATTATATAATTAAATCTTACAAATAAAAATATGTTTTAACTCTATTTCGTTTTTGAAATGAAATAAAAGAATCATTTAACGGATATACTGCTGATAAAAAATATCCTTTAGAATAAAAATAGATCACTAGAATATCCTTTTTAAAAACACACGTTTTTGTTTAGTTCAAGGTAGGAATTGAAAACCTAGTTTAATTGTGTTATAATAAAATAATTAACAAAAGTCATATTATTTAGATATTTAAAAATGTTTCGTTATATTTTGTATATTAAAATATGCAAATATTTTGCATATTAAAATAAATCATTTTTATGTATCGTATTTTTATATATTAAAATGTTCTTGGTTTTTCAAGAGCAACATTGGAAAAAAATGTAAAAAAAACAACAAAAAAAAAACATAGCTTTCAAAAATTTTTTAAATGATACGCAAATATTCAATGCTTCCATTACCGTTAAAAGAAATCCAAAATATCCTCTTAAAACAGGCATTTTTGAAGAGAGGCGAAAAATGAGATACCACCCTCGCACACACATTTTAAATCTTTAGTAATATAAGTTTTTGGTGAAGAGCACCTAGTTGGTTACATATACCTGTCTTTCTTCATTAGCAATAAAATAATTCATCTTATTTATCGTGAAATAATAAACAAGGTAGTAAAGTTAGTTTTAAATGTTTAAAGACACTACAGATTAGCAGAAAGTAAAAAATGCTGTAAAATATAATGTACTGTAATACTGTAAATCTGCTAGTAATTAAACTTTCAACAGAATAAACACCACAAGTAAATGGTTTTATCTGGGATTAAAGATTGAATAGATTAGTGGTACCGTATTTGTACCATCTTAGCAAAGCCTATTGGTACTATATTTTTACTACTCAATAGAAAAAAAATGTAGCGCATAGGGAATTTGCATTTGAATAAAGTAAAGGTAAAAATGAAAGTGAATGCAGTTTTTGATATTCTGTTTAATATCTATCCCTCAAAATTGCTCCCGGCAAAAAATTTGTGCCCTTTTTACTTTTACAGAAAACAAATCTTATGTAGTTCAAGTTGATGATGCTTAGCAGAAATTCATCGTGTGAACTTACATTTAGTTGCAATTCCAAACATTTCTGTTATATCACCTTGAATTTGAAAAATTCCAAAAACTATTTCCAAATAAAACTGGTCCATTATTAATTGAATTTATTTTACGGATTTATATTGTAATATAATCTGTTCATTGTTACATTCTACTATTCCGATAAATATATTTATTTTCTTATTCAGGATAATCGCCGTAGACTGAATAATATCGAATAACACAGGAAACTGTTCTGGAATGTTTAATAACGTGCAATATAATTTGACATGAATAAATGCTCGAATTATTAATAATTTTTGCATTTCCTTTTTGTATTATTCCTTGTTTGTCTAAAATTCTTTTAGATTTTTATTTTCTGTTTTCGCTTTTTTTAAGGATTATTTCCAAGGTTTCGCATTTAGGCTCATAAAGTCCCATATGATTTTTATCTAATTTTCTCCCTTTTCGCATTAGTTATAGTAAAGCTATCATTTTAATACTGATTACCTAGCACAGGTAATTCAGAAAAGAGCGTCTGTACACTTTGCATATGTTCTTGGAAAGTTTAAACGAAAATATCATTTGGTGTTTTGGCATTTGGGCTACATTATGGTACAAATCGATTTAAATCTAATTCCTTTCTTTTCACATTATTATATTAAATCTATCACTTTACTAATGGTTTAGCAGAAGTGCGTATTGGAGGTGTAGACAATAAGTGTAACATAATTATTTGTCAAATTTTAATAACAGTGTCTTACCAGGTGTTTAGAAAGTGTGCATAAATTTGTATATGTAGCTATGTTTTTATCAATAAATAAAAGGTGAATTTTAAATAAGAAATAAAAATTTTAAAATTATGATTTCGTATATTTTTGGATTTAATACTTAGTATTAAAAGGCATTTATGTGGATAAATTCGGATATTATATGGAAACAAACCTAAATAATACATTTAAGAATATGAAGTGATTAGACCAATTGTCAAAAATATTCCTTTTCACGAAATGCATTAAAATTGTTGAAGGAATAATGCATTTCTTCACGAAATTTCAAATAATCCATTATTCTGAAAGTTCTATTAAAATCTCAAATAATACAACGTTTATAATAACATCTTTTGATAGGGTATTATATACTACAAACTGTGGCATCTACATTTAAACACAAGAAAAGCCAGCATGTAGATGGATTTTCGAATCTCTTTTAGCACTTTTTCTGCCATTTGGCGATAAAAATATGCTAAATGGCTGCAATTTCTGTAATCTGTTTCTTTCCGATAAGGAGAGATGATTTCGGCTTGTTTTGCTAATGACACCGAGCAATTACAGTTACAGTTTAGCGGATTATTTAAAATCCTGTGATTGCTTTCCATTAATTTAATACATTGCACCCGAAAGCAAAAATGATTCATTAATCCCGTTTGACAAAACAGGATTATTGACTTCTAAATTTTATTATCATTAAGTAGGTAATTTTGGCTTTAATTTGGTTCTCCAAATGTTGTCATGTAGATTTCTAACAGATTTTAAAATCTGCAATTTAAGTACAGGCAAAATTTGATTGGTACACAGACTGCCCATATAATGAACAGGCTATTATCGTGAATATTGCCCATACTGTTAATTTCAATAGTTTATAAAATTTTCTTCATTAGTTTATTTGTGCATATATAATTGAGTGAGGCAAATTTGATTCTTAAAAAAGTCCTATTCCGTATTTCCCTATGCATTACACCAGTAAAAGTATTTAAAGTAGAATAACCAGATTTAATGAAATTATTTGAAATATCATTAATGTTGATTTCTTACTTTTTAATTCTAATTAATTGAATTTTTTGTTAATTTTCCTAGAAATAAATGCATTTAAATTATTAGAAAACAATGGCAAGTAAAAAATATTAAATTTTATGACTTTAAATGAATACATACATATTCATAAGCAATTCCAAATTTCAAGAGGACCGTAGTGGCCTGCTGGTAAGGTCTTGACTTCGGAAAGGGACGGTTTCGAGGCCCAATTCCACCGAATAACCGTCGTGTAGCGGGTCTGGTGCACGCTAAATCCGTTGGGGCCAAACGTCCTCCCTCTGGTGTGGTACGGAAGTTTGGAGAGGAGATGCCAGCTCAAGTATCATCCTCGTCATCTGACCACGGTCCAAAATTACGAGATCTGCCCCAAAATAGCCATAGCGTTGCTTTAAAACGGGAAGTTAATATAAGTAAACTAAACCAAATTTAAAAATCGCGAGGCATGTGAAAGGAATTCTTATTTTAAATTTTTGTTGATTTTTAATTTCTTCAAACTCTTCTGGAAACTAAATCTAATATTGCATTACGTTTTTTTTAAATGTATCTTCAGATATCAATTCAAATATTGTATGATTAAATCTGTGAAAACAATTGATTTTTAGAATAGTATTGAGATCATTGAATGAGAATATAAATAATTTTCTTCGCAATGAATACGGAATTCACGAGAAATTGAAACCGCTCTGCTGCGCTAGAAATGAAATAGCTTTTACACTTTTTCGATACCGTCTAGACACCGTGTTAAGTCTGTTTTTATATTATTTAAGTTTATTACTTTAATGTTAGATTTATATTTTTTTGATATCGGTTCTATGAAAAAAATTTAAAAAAAGAAATATTTCAATGAGATTGTCCTAGATTAAATTTTTTGTTGATGGATAACATAAATTGTATGAATTCGGGATTCTGCAGCTGCAGAAAAATAAAGTAATCTTTTATCGAAAAAGTTCAAAGTTAGATTCAGTATCAGTTAATTATTCATTCCATAATCAATTCTTTATTTAGTAGGAAGAAATAGATAGCACTTTTATAAAATTAATTTCTCACATTATTATGCATACATCAGCTTTAGATCATTATGTGTTAAAAAGTAATATTCGGGGACGGTTTTAATGATCATTTCTCAGTAAACCATTTTAAAAGTAATATTTGGGAAACGGTTTTAACAATCATTTTTCGGTAAAACAACCGCTGGTCTTATTTGCATATATTCCCGAACTAGCATTTACATTTATCATCCTCCCAATTATGCCCAACTATAGAAAACTTACTAAACTAAAGAGCCCAATGTCCAACATTGTGTCACAACTAGTGTAAATATTTTAAGGGTAATTTTAAGGCATACAGAGGACAGCCCCCCACAAGTGTGTACTTTTACTCACTAGTGAGCTTGAATTCCTCAAGTGATCTCACCCGCTTAATCTCTGGTGATGCGGATCATATTTCTGGCCTGAAGGCTACAGAGAATGTCAAGCCCTCTTAATCAAAATGACCAAACACGCCGATATGCAGTTATGGTAAATGAGTGACGTAGACGGCGGGAGTTAGGGGTGGGGTTTGAAATCTTGTTTCGACGGGGGAGGGGGCAAAATGGAATCTGAGCTGTTCATAACCTCGTTGTTATGGTACAGATGGAAGCTGGGTAAGGGGAGAGGGGTGATGGGCGGGTGGGAGGAAAGAGAGAAAGTCACCGGGGGTTCTTCGGCCATGTCATTATATTTATGCTGGTGTTCAAGAGGGATAATCCAATTTGTTAACGTTGGAGGAAAAATGGCTAAAAGATATCTACTTCATATAACTGTTTCCTTTTCGAGATTCAGAATTAATCGTCTAGTGGTAGTAGCGCAGATAGAGAGTCAACTTCTATATATATGTATATAAAAGCTGGAGAGAATCTGTGGGAAATATTACACTGTTTTATATTCTATTAATATTTCATGATCTATTTTCATACTTTTCTGCTATTAAAGAGTTTGTCAATCGAAAATTCGCGACTGCTTAAATTAAATATGATCCTATTTTTGGGGTAACGCGAAGGAAAAATGGCCAGATTTTAATTCATGTAAATATTTTCTTCGGAAAGTTTGTATTAATCATGCCTTGCTAATAGAAGAGATAACGAGTTTACTATTACATGAATATATAAAAGCGTCAGAGAGGGAATCTATGATATGTTTTATTGCTCCATTTTCTATTACAATAATATGATTTATTTTAATCCTTTTTTTTATTCATGAAAATTTTGTCAATCAAAAATTTGGAATTGCTTAAGTTATCAGTTGCACTCCTCTTATGTCTGATACAAAGGAAGAATGGCCAATATAATTCGTGTAGACGTTCGTTGTGAAATCCTTTGATAACATTGCAATTTTAATAAAAGCGATAGCAAATCAGCTTTTGTAAAAGTGTTTTAAAGTGTCCAAGAGACTCCCTACGAAATAATGTGCAGTTTTATTTTCAATTAAAAATTAATGATTTGTCTTTGTCAATTGAAAGTGTTGGATAGCTTAAATTTTAAATTTTATTATATTTATGTTTGATGCCAAAGAAAATTGACCTAATAATCTCAAATTCATGCAAGCATTTCCTCTGAGAGTTGATGTTAATTGTTCATTATTAATGGAATATTATTAATCGGAAGGTTGCTTTTATTAAAGTGCATTCAGGTATTAAAAAGCGACAATCGGCCAGATAATATATACAGTTTTATATTAAGTATTTCACTGCCACAGTTTGTACAAATCATCTAGCGTTAATAGAAGTGAGAGCAAGTTAGTTTTATTAAAGTTTATTAAGGTAACAAAGAGAGATAATCTGCTAGATAATCTATGATTTTATTACTCTGGATTTCACACTCCATAATATCGATCAACTGCTAAAATGTGAAATAATGATTTCATATTAATCCTCCGGGAATGTAGCTAAAATATCTTATAAAGTTCTTTTTCTTTAGCGATTATAAATTAATCGTCCCGAATTAATAGCAGAGATGTTAAAATTAACTATTTAGGAAGACAATATGCTAAATATTTTATTTTCCTGTGTAATCATTTTATTATTACTATGACTTAATTATCCTTTTTTTCACGAAAAATTCCAAGAATCCAAGAAATGTAAAGTTGCTTCAATAAAAGTAACAGAAATATGTTTTATACATAAGTCAGAATTCTCAAAAGTACTTCTTTTCATTGATTAGATTCTAATTTGTTTTATAGAGCCGCATATTAAATTAGACTGTAGCATTTAATGATGGCTTTCGTTAATATTTCATTAACGTTTATTGTTTATTTCTAACAATCAAATCCATTCAAATAAAATATGCATTGACTAATGCTAATATAACTTTAATGCTAAAATGCTAATGCTAAATAACTAATGCTAATACTGAAATAACTAATGCTGATTAATGTTAAAATAACTTTGAGAAATCAGTTCCTGTTTTGTACAAAAAATGTTTCGATTTGAAGCTAATTAGATTAATTGTTATAAGCTGATAAAGCCAGATAATTAGAATTATCGTGTTCTTTTCAAAGCATGAAATAGAAAATATAAACAACCAATTCGGTAGTATGTAGTTCGGAACACTAGATATGACAGTTAAATATAAATTAAAGGTAATTATGAAAACTGATTCTAAAAATGCACATTTATAAAAATAGTGAAAATAATTATTTGTTAATTGAATTTCCATTTTTAAGATTTGAATTTATATCTCATTTTGATGAAGTAAAAAAATATCCTAAAATCAGTTTTTCTCGATTTCATTACCAAGTGGCTTCAATAGATTTTTGATTTTTAAATACTTTACATTTCAGTGTTTAAATTATTGCTCATTATTATAAATAGTAGGGAATATCGGAATAATTTTTTCTTAAATTCCCTATCAGACGGCGTTATTTTTACAAAATCAGATTTTGATTAAATTAATAGATTTATTGAAAAGTAATTTCTGAAAACATTAAAATTTCTCCAGAGCATATAAATATACAAAATTACAAAATACTAGCGAATGAGATATTGAGCAAAATAATCTATTTCACAATTCCCCCTTTACAAATATGAAACAAGTTAAATCAATGTGTTAGAAAACATGTATTTAGTGAAACTGACTATTTTTTAAAACTTTAAAATATCCCACCCCCTAAAAAAGTTCCAAAATGAGCAGCAGAGTAAAGAGAAGTGAACTGTTCCTTATATAAACATAATGAATCACTATCTAATAGTCTTTATAATCATAATGCATATTTAATATGAATTGGCGGATGAAAAACGGATATTACTAATTGAGTACTATTAGCAGTAAACGTTATGAATGCCCAAATAGAAATTTTTGGAAAATCACAAACAAACCAGCTCATTTTAGCCATAGAAATTTGGCACTAGCACCCTCTTTACAAGCTATTTTAAATAATGAAAAAAATACCAGACATTTTCAAATTCAAGAATACCAGACATTTTATAAAGCCCTTCTTATATGCACATAAACTTAATAAATGGTTTGTGTAAAGCTCTACTTTCTTTAGAATTTACATCCTTTACCACTTTTAGTCCAATTGCTAATTTAAAAAATAAATGTGAGGTAAAGAGTTAAAAAAAATTCAAACAATTTTTCTTAATTTTCTTTTGTATCATACTTTTACCAATATTCTGACATTCTTACCACAAAAATTATTTCTATTAAATTGCGTTTCCTTTTTAAAGTATTCTAAACTGGGGAGCTTTATTTCTAATAATCTTATATATTTTAACCCAAGTATTTTTTTTTCTATCTCAAAGAATGAAAAATATTTGCCTTGGGTGATCATTTCTCAATTACATTGACAGAGCAATTTTGTCTGGGACTATTATTTGATTATTGATAAACGTTAATATGGCATGTAATATAATAATCGGAAACCAGGTCAGTGCTTTCGAAAAATGAATTCAACCAAAAGTTTCTCCTACCACTAAAGCCATCTGCCATAAAAAAATTTAGTTATTATTAGTCAGTAAATAACTTCAGTGTATTAGTATTTATATTTATTTTAAAATTATTTAACATGGTTGTATTGATTGTATAAATTAATGCTAAATTAAATATATTTCTAACTATTATTTTTAATCACGCTTGGTTCATACCTTTTGAATTATGCATATGTATATATAAAAGTCTGTTAATAAATACTTTTATATAGCGTGAATTAATATCATTGTAATACTGAATATCAATTAAATTAATGTAAATATATTAAAAATAATCTTTTAAAGAAACTTTTGTTTGTGAAAATCTATTTTTATAATATATTCTTTTATTTATTTATTTTCGATTCTATCATATTTATAAATTTCCTGCTGGTCTGGATTTATAAATTTTGTGCTGATGTATGAACCTCGAAACATATTTTTTTAGTATGTTCAGAACTTATTTATCAATTAATTGATTAATTTAATTGAATTAATGCATGTGTCTAATAGCGAATTTGTAATAAAAAATTAAATACATTTTGATTCTCTCATTATTAATTATGAAATATATTAAATATTAAGAAATAAAAAATACCATAAATAAAATAATTAAACAGGCATGCTTTTTATTAATGTAGTTAAAAGTAGCGAAATGTATTGTTCAATGTAAGATATGGAGATCAAACAGCCACGCAAAATGACGATGTACAGGAAAACGGTAGGATAAGAAAATTCAGACATATCATCGGAAGGGAAATACTTAAAAATTCATTAAATTCATTAAATTCATTTTAAAATCTGCTAAAATTACAATTTATTTAAAGTATTTTTGTCAACGGATGATAATTTTGATTTTTCGTCTAACTTCCAAATTTTCGAGAAAAAAAAGTCTTCTATATTATTTAAGTGCATTAGTAAGATAAGCTTTTTTTTACAATGTAATAATGTTTATTATTATTTTTTTATGTATAGACTGCAAAAAATTCGAATTTAAAATTTTTAAAAAATTTTAATCGTATTTTAGAGAAAATATAATTCCTTCTTAAAAAAGATTGAAATAAGTTCCTTTGGTAATTGAAAATAACTTCAGAATATTCTGTAAAACTCTTATTACCATTAATCAATAACAACAAAATTTATATCATTCACTATTTCATGCATTTAAAAACTCTTAATGTCTTAATCTGACGAAAGAGCTTCTTCATCTATATCTATCTTAAAATATCCCAATTTCACAAGAATTGGGACAAATTCTTCAGAATCTGTAAATGCTTTGCCCTAGCAACGCAAAATCAGATTATCAGTATACATAGATATGCTATTAATAGATATCGGGATTGGTAAATATTTGAAAATATTTCTGAATTTATACCTTAATCGAAAAAGGACTTTTTATCATAAGAAATATTTTGCCAACACTAAATTTGTTTGTTATGTAAATGAAAAAAAGATAGACAGTTTTTCATGTAGAAAATTAAAATGCTGCATTTTCTTTTTTTGAGATAGAGAAGGGTTTATGTGTTATATCTTAGATGTTGATATTTGATACAAGTTGATCGCAGAACGTTATATATTTATTATAATACTTTATTCTGCCTTCTGTGTGAATGGCGTACATTTCATAAGATTCAGAATGAGCATGATTCAATGATTAGACGTTATGAATAAATGTAAGTTATATCTATACATAAATAATAAATTAGAAGATAATATTAACATGTATATTGCATTATAGAAGAAAGAATGCAGATTGAGTTTGTTTATTCGATGTTCCCTTCGATTTAATATTTTTGCTGCCATTCATACGAAGATGTAGTTGCGTGAAGACGTAGCATTTTTGTCACTGCACTTCTACGGAACTTGAGAATCATTGTCCAATTAACTAAATTCTTCATCGGAGAAGAAAGACACATGGAAATGACTCTAAGAAATAAACTGGCTGTGGCAGTTCCGAAATATGACATTTTTACATGTAATTTGACATCAATCGGGATCGGTGAGTTGCACGATTTGTTTTTCTCCAAGACGAAAAGAATTAAATTTCCCGATACAGCTGAATTAGATAAAACCGGTTTAGAAAAGGTGCTTATATGATATTCTTCGTTCTTCTCTGGAAATGGCAAGATTCCTTTTATGTTTGGAAAATATTTTTAAAATTTCAAAATTTTTTGAACAAAACAGTATATTACTAGGTTTTTTTGGTAACCTTTAATAAAACTCGAAAATTGATATAACAGATATCAAAATACCTCTTGGATTAAGGTAAGCTGGATTAATTTATGTGCCGCTATGTCACATGTCAAACTTTATTATCGATCTCGTCTAATATGTAACTACATATTGTTCTGCTCTCTATTATGATGTAGCATCCTTTTCTTCCTACAAGGTATGTTCTAGGTTTCAAAATTATTTGTTGTTACATCTTTCACATATACCATGGGTGCAAGACTTTAATTCATCAATATATGTGGAAATGTATATATCTTATAAAGAGTTTTCAATCATCAAGTACAGTCATTGGGGCTGTATTCTTGACATATGTCATCGAAGAAGGACTTTATTTAATATCTGTAGGAGTCATGTATTGCATATCCTACAAAATTTTTCTATCATGAAGCAATGCCTATTAATTATTGTTTTGGCATGCCATTTCGCTAGTAATACTGTTGATGTTATGAATGAACAACCATTCATTTTTCCAAATAATATTATTCATTATAAAAAAATTGGAATTATAATAGAAAATTCTGTACCATTTTAAATGTTAAACTTATGATTCTATAGATTAATTTAAATACTGTCTGTTAGTCAAATTACTTATAAAAGAACAATGAAAGATTTGATATTTTATCTTTTAAGTATTTGAAATTAATATCAGACATTGTTAACTAATTATGAATGATTGCTTAGTATAATTTGCATTTAAATTTAATTTGAAATATGAATGTTAGAGGAAAAAATCTCCGTGAAGTATATATAATTTTCTGACTATACTATTGGAGAGAAACAAAATATTTTAAAATTCACCTTGACATTATTTGTAATAATTGTTTTATAATAAGAGGGTTTCGAATATATGTAATGAGTATTTTCGTTTTTATGCATTTCCTAATGTTCGTAAATTAAAATATTTGTTGGCATGGGCTTGATATAACACATTAAATAAATGTTTAGAGCATGACTCGTAATTTTGTAAATTAAACATCTTTAGGAAATAAAATGTTACGTTTACATAAATTTAAATGACAAATAATGAATTTTTATACAAATATTGCTTTATCTTCATTTGCAAAATTCAAAACTAATGAAAAAATTAGAATATTCATTCATACACATTCTTTTGAGAACAACTTAAGTTTACTAGTGGCAACTAATAAGCTGATGTTTGCTTTGACAGCGATTGCCCACGTGGTGCAACTTGTTTTTGGAGGGTTTTCTGAGTTCTTGCAAGCTAAATACAAATGTAGGCCAATTTCCCTTGAAAAAGATCTAGGAAGGAACTAAGTTTGATTTCTCTTTCAGGTACTACGTAGAAACTTAAGATCACTTTAACGGATAGAGGATGCCACATTTTCCTTTTATAATGAGTCTTTAATTCCAAGATTTGGCCAGAAAATAGGCAGCTTTGACCCAGATAAGTGAAATTGTAATAAATTATTCTTAAGACAATTTTAATAAAGGGCTCCCATCTTAAAATATTTATATCAGAAAACTTACTCAATCAATTAAAAATGTTCAGTAAGATGTTAAAATTTAAAAAAAGCTTACCAAATCAATTTAAAATGTTCAATGACAACAAAAGTCCGTTCACATCTTAAGATTTTTAAATTACACAAAATTTTAATGTCTACTCTACTTTTTGGAAGAACTCCGCTTTACTCGAGGGAAAAGGAGGAGTTAAATATAAAAAAATATTAACATTACGGAAATAGAATAAAATGAAAAATTATGCAAGAAAGTGATATTAATTATAACTCATTTACAATAAGGATAAAGAAAACATTATCTAGTTTCTTTAGAACAAAATTTTACAATCTGATTTCCTGTTTCTTCCTTTGATATCATTATTACTCTTCAAAGGAATGTAAAATTTCTTAACTTCGAAACAAATTATCGTCTTAACGAGGGTTAATTTTCGGTATCGTTATAAATTTTTGCTTTTAGATTCGATATAACCCGTTAAGACGATGGTATTTAGTTTAAATATCGAGTTATTCCATTTGAAGTTTTCTGGCATAACCAATAGTGATTGATCTATAAAAGCAAGAAAATAAAGCTGATCAAGCATTGCATCCACTAACTACTGGATGTAAGCAAAGGGAAGTAAAGTTTAGAATTACGTTTGTAGATAAGATTATAATTAAATAACTTGAGAAAAGAAAATTGAATTAGCATCTGGAAGAGAGAAATGGGAAACACTGAAGAAATCGATGCCCGGAGTTAATTGACTTCTTTACAGTTAGTTTCTACTCTTTTTAGTTCAGAAGCACAAAGGGGAATTAGCAAATACTAGTTAAAACATTCCTCTTTTGCCATAAATCCAGTACGATATTTTGTATTTGAAAACTGTAAAAAAATATTGACTCTGCAATGAATAACTCTTTCCTATTATTTTTGTTTCCACTCGGAACTGTGAGGAATAAAACTGAAGCAGAAAACGGTCTAGATTGATGGCGATTAGGAGAAGTTTACTACTTTCTGCGTTAAAACAATTTAAAGTATTTCAATTTCAACATTCCATATTTAGTTATTTAAGGCATCCCACTTTTAACATTTTTATTTAAATTTTTAAGGTATTTGATTTTAATATATCATATTTAACTGTTTGATACATTCCTTTATTTACATTTCATATATAACTGTTTGAACTTTCCATGTTCAATTATTGAAAACATTCCATTATTTACATTTCATTATTTAATCATTTAACATTATCTACATTCTATACTTACAAGTTTAAAACTTTCAACAATTTACATTTCAAATTTAACTATTTTTAAGCTTTTCATATTTCATTGCTTAAAATATTCCTTTATTTATTTTTCATATTTAATGTTTTAAAACATTCCATTGATTTAAATTTCATACTGAATATTTAAAACATTCCGTTATCTACGTTCTATGCATAAGGGATTAAAATTCTTTCTATTTTTAACATTTCATATTAACTCTTTCATGTAATCTACTATTTATATTCATTGAATAAATGTTCAAAACATTCCATTTTAACTTTACGTTGGACATTTTTTTGAAAAACAATGAATATCACACAGCAAATATTGTATTTTTTTAAATATGTAAACGTAAATGCTAATACAGAGCTATTTGGTGAAGAGTTAATTTCTTATATTTTGTCAGAGTCGAAGTCACTAGTACTATGCTACTGTTTATTCTCGAACATACGTTAGTGAATAAAAATAATACAAAAAAAAAATCCTGTTTTTGCAGACTAAAAAATTCGCCAAAATTATTAAATAATGCCAAAAAAGCTCCTTTCTGATTTCAACGATCAAGCTTCAAAAATTTATAAATTTTATAAGTGAATCGGAATTTTCAGTGCAGCATTACACTTTCAAGTGCCAAAATCCGAAAAAATAAATTTCAAACGTTGACTTTTTGAACCTAACTTTAGATACGTTTGAATTATTTGAGGAACCAGCATAGAAACAAATAATATTTACAAAACTGTAATACTGAAAACATAAGATATCTGAAATTAGTTTCTTTTGAATAACTAAATATCAAAATAAACATTACAGATAAAATAATATTACAATACAGTCGAATTTATTAAAATGTCACAGAATAAATTAGTACGATTTTAAATTAGATTTGATTTTTTAGTTAATGTTTCGTTTAAATTTAGCCTGAAGTTAGATTTTAGATTTGTATGACTATAATTATTAAATAAATTTGTATTTTTAATATTTTCTTTTTAAATAAGTAAAATTCACAATTACAACTTGTTTACTGATGCAGACGAAATATTTTTCAATCAAGAGCCTTCATCTGTATGCTCTTTTGTATCTAAATTTATTATTAATAAAAAAATTCTTTAAAACTATGCACATTCTTCACGTTTAGAAATTAGCATCTCAAAATTGTTTTTGCAAAAGTTTTGTTATCTAAATTATTTAGAACTAGATTTATTGGAATTTTATCTTCATTTTTTCTAATTTCAATTGTATCTTTTCATTTTTATTTGTCTTTATTTAATTTTACTTATTGCATGTTTGCAAAGATGAGGTTATATAAATGATTTTCCTCCTCGATACTCTAGAGTTCTGAAACTTGAAAAATTATGTACTTTTGAAAACATATATTAATTTTAAAATCTTAATTGTCAATTAATCATTTAAATTTCAATATTTATAAATATTGCTGATACTGGTCTCGAGAACACATTTTTTCAAGATTATTTAATATTTATAACAACGGTTTATTAAATATATTGTAGAATAAAATGCATAATAAAAATATTTTAGGAAACTCTCTTTGGTTAGAATACTGAGATATAAAATATACATTAATAATACATTAAGATATGCATTTTATCAAAAACCTAAACGCTAAAAATTCGCAAAGGTGTGAACCATTGGACAATATGCTTAAAGAAATTAAACCTATCAAATTTTTTTCTACGAAATTAAACCTCTACAAAAGAAAATGCTAATTCACTACGTCATGAGTAAAAATTCCAAAATTCCAATTTGTATCAGCGATTCACACGTTTTTGATTTCGTGTCGATTTCTATACTTTTGATTAAAATAAAAAAATATTTTTTTATTGTTTAGTACAATTGTAAAGGCATTCTTTTCAACTACGGAATATTTCTTATTTAAAAGCTATAAACGTGGCGATAAATAGTTTCAAAATCCATTTTCATGCTTTTCTTCATCAGCAAGTGATTCGAAAGAAAAGCAACAATTTCCGAGTAAACATTGCTGTCCTAATCATTTTAAATTATATTATTACAAAATGATTTAATGCTTTATTATGAGTTGTTTATTGGCGCAAGATCCACATTTGGCTATGTTGCGCCAAAGTTTTATTATGAGAATAATTACAAAACAGCATTTTCCAGAGAAATTTAGACTTAAAACAAAATTTTAAACGTGATTTTTATTTACCTAGTATTATTTCAACAGTTTTCCGCATTTTAAAAAATGCCACTTACATAAGCTGATCAGAAAGTTTCTATAATATGGGCAATTTTACCATCACGTCAGTAGGGCCCTGATTTGATTCCTTCAAATTCATTCGCTAGGATCCAAAACGATTTTTGGAATTGTTCTACAAACATCCTGATTCCGCGTTTGAATATTGAAAGAATTGTATATAATTTGAGGTAAAATTCCAGTAATTCTTTTCCAAGTATAGTCTGGAAATCTCTGAAAAATTTACTAATAAATAGAAGTTGGAAACGTTTTATAGGATTTGTATTAGCGATTTTAATTTGATGGATTCTATAAAATTTTAGGAACATTATTTGCAAAAGGAATTCCATCAGAAAGCTAAAAACTATTTGTTTGAGAATGTGCCGACGATTATATTGGCACGGATGAGGGAGACATTCTTGGAACAAATCACCCTAATATTCATAAAAATATGCAGTGAAATGACAGAAGAAACTTCCACTGATTTTTTATTAGATAGTTTCTGAGTGGTCACAGTGTCACACAGAGAGAAATCTATAACACATTCAAGCCTATGAAAAGAAAACCTTTAAATCGTTTTCTACTATTTGTATAAATATTTGCTTTGTACCCTCTTTTATAATATAGAGTTATAATTATTTGTATTGGTACAAACGTTTTGACATACCTTTCGTAAAGAAATGGAATTTTGAATAACTGTTATTATATTATAAGTGGTATTCTTTAACATGAAATATTTAAATTTACTTCGGATTATTGAGATTTCTTTTCTAAGAAGCTAGCTTTATGAGCAAAGTTTTGACATACTTATGCGTGTAAAAGATAAAAAAAATGAAGGATTTGAATTTTCAAATCTGAATTCCTAGTTTGAACTATAAAATTCTGAAAGCAGGACTGCACAAATTTTGGGGAAAGTTGCAACTTTTTTATGTTTGAAAGTTGAAGAATTATTCATACGTGATTGATAAAAAAAAAATTAAAATTTAGAACAAAATTCTTTGAAAAGTTGTATGAAAAAGTTTTTTTTCTTTAGTATGAAGAAAAAAAAGTTATACATACCTGTAATATAATAATACTCATGGAGTTAAACTTATTATATAACTATCGTATATCCAATATAATTTCAATTTTCTGAATTTTTTTAATCTTTAAAATAAAAGAATCTAGGTGAATGGACTTATTTAAAAAATGTATTAGAAATCTATGTAGTTTAATTCATTTTAATGCTGCTTTATCAGTCAGAAAAAATATTATTTCTCCGTCTGTATCTCGGCATCAAAGGCTTAAGTACTTCCAAAACTTAGAATTATTGGGGAAAAAATCATAGTAGTTTCGGCATTAAATGTAAGCTTTTTTTCCCAGGAGGGCCCATTTATAGCTTCATATAAATTTTCTGTGGTATCACACAAAAGACACGTTTGAAATCAATCACTTTTATCAGATCGATATGGTTTTACTTCATAGGAACACTTGCGATAACTCTCAAATTAAATACTTTGTTTTAAAATCTCTCAGATCTTTGAAAGAAGGGTAACATTTTTAAAATAAGAAAGTGGCATAAATTTTGCTTTTTTTCTCTTTCTTTGCTTAGAACTGATGTATTATCTATCGCTTTAACGAGAAAACTAGTATTGATAAAACAATTAAGGAAAAGATTAAGCTTTTATTGAAAAGTAACATTATTTGAATAATATAGAAGACTTTTAGCAACTTTTAATGCATTCTATTCAACTTTTTTATGGATTATACAACTTTTCAAATGAAATATGTTTTGATAGTAATAAAGCAGTTAAATGATTTAAATATAAATTATTTAACTTTAAAATTATTTTAAACAAATTTTTTCTCTCCCAAAAACGTTTTCAGTTGTCTTTACTTTGATATAAATAACAATATAAGTTTTAAAACATTGCAAGAAGGCTACATACACATGGAAAATAAATTTCTGAACTAAAATCAGATACAATGTTCAATGATCTCTTAAAAGAATACGATGGAGAATTATATACTCAACTATAAGAACAATTTGTCTGTATGTTTGTGGGGCAAGGTATAGTATATGAGTATGAATTTTATGGTTTTTATTCTCTGGTTGTCTCAAGTTCTAGTTAATAAACTAATGAACTGATGTGAGCTTTATCAAGGAATGGTGTTTTTGCGATCGAACTAAAAGGCCTCATTGGTTGCAAAAGGTTTTTTTTTTCATCCCAAGTAGCACAAAAATGGAGGCCAGTGTTTCTTGAAAATCTTCCATGAAGTCAATTTGTCCATTTAGGGATAAGTTAGACACCTAAGTTTGATTCCTCTTAGTGTTCCAAGACCACTTTGACAATTGGAAGATACCACACTTTTCTATTATCATAAGTCAAGGACTTATGGATTTGGTAAAATGTTCCATTGTAAGTAGGAACAGAAATGCTGCAATTTGTATGACGCATCAGCAGTTTTTTTAATCGAGTCTCTTTTGCGTATTTATATTCTATCTTGTAAATCTTCTAATATAATTTTTAAAATTTTAGAATATGTATTGGAATAACTTGATATAATTAGCGATAATTTATTGAGACGAAGAATTAAAAAAAAATGAATAATTTTTAGTATAAAGTATCTGGAATTATTTGTTTACATTAATATCATTTTTAGTAGTGACACTAAGTCTATTTTGATGCGGACCTCGTGGTTTTGAGTCCCTGTCAGATGACAAGGGCAAGATCTGAGCAGTCGCCCAACACTCCAAACTTCATCTTTCCTCAACAAAATATCCGGATTAATTAATAATATTAGTTCAAAGTTTCCATTATTTCCTCCAGCTGACAAATAATAGATAATAGTTTAAAAACACAACAAGATGGGTGAATAAAATGCAGAATCTAATTTTATTATCTGATTTGTAGATATGTTTCAAATTATAGACCAGATCTTTCAATTGGTCAGCTCTCTGATTGCCAGTAAGAAAGATAAGTAAAATTCACGGGTCTTCTAAATGAAATTTGGTATGTAGTGTTGACGTCAAAATTTATACAAAATTTTATTAATGGAAAGAGGTAATAATATTATTTTCACTAATATTCTGTTTGCGGGAAGAGGTAAAAAATGCATACCTTATACTCTTTATTGCACACACAAAAAAAATCAAGTATAAACGCATTACTTAACCATCGAGGTTAAGGAGAGTTCGCTTCCTCATGCTGATATAAATATATTTTAATAGAGGAAATTGTATTTAGAAATAAATTTCAAATCTGAAAACAGCAAATGAAATGAAAATTATTCAAAATACTCCAACTGTTAATCAACTTTTATAACTCCATCACTTATCGAGTATGCCTGGAGTAACGGGAAGATGCAAAAATATTGATTCCATATCTTCATTTCGTAACTAGTAAAGAGTTTCAAAGACATAAGTATGTCTAGGAAGCAATAGTAACTACTTGGATGACATTAGCAGTTGCCAGTACCAATTATTTTCAGACTAAGATCTTTAGATACAACTGAGTGTTTGTTTTAGATTTATGTCATCACTCATGTTGAAATTTCACAAAAATAACTCAAAAATTTTAAGAGCATAGAAAATACTTTTTAGATCTTCAGCCAGTTCAAGCGGAAACTCGATTTAATCAGTATTGGGACTGTTTCAATTCTATTATTATGGTTGTATAAAAGAAATGAAGAAAATGTTAAAAATGCAATCCTCCATATAAATTTAAAATATTTGAATAATCCATTTTCCTTCTTTCGTTTATATATTGAAAAGAGTGAATAAAATAGTTCACTGTTAGTCACATGATAACTTGATGTAATTTTTGATATTTGTTGCCAAAAAGTATTTGGATTTATAAATTTTTTTAATTATCTTTTAATCTAGAAAATACGATTAGAAATCCTTCTAATAAAATTGTTTTGATTATTATCTTTAAATTGCGGGGGGTAGGGTGGAGATTAAAATTCATGATATATTTTGAAAGCGCGAAGAAATAAGAAAAATTTCCCACGTTTTCAAGTTACTGGAATGTAAAATTTGCTGCGTTTTTCTCACAGAATATGGATTTTTTTCTCCTGTTTTTCCTTATTAATAATTGAACTAGATATCACATATTATGTATTTAAACTAAACAAGAAAGTGGAACTATTAACATAGAGGAAATATACTTACCCCACGAGGGGGGGGACTAAAATCCTAATGGCAGAGCGATACAGTCTCTGTAAAAGCCAACAGAGTCAGAATTTAGTTAAATTGTATTAATGCCCTCTTCTAAAGCGACACGGACGTAATTTGGAGCTAATCTTATGGTTTTCACTCGAGATCAAATGACGAGAAGATTGCACCTCTAACAGCATCCCTTTTCAAACTTCCACACCACACAGAAATGAAAACAACGTTTCGGAATAATTTCTGTACACTCACATTGAGACGTTACGTAAACATAAATCAATATCGATAAAACCGAATGTAAGCCTGCTGCTTTAAATCAGATTAAGCTAATTATGAACAAGATGAATGAAAATATACCTCTAAAAAATTCGATTAATAAGCCGATAAATATACAATTATAGCTTTCATTCATATCAAGATACATAATTTCAACATATTTTAGATATATTGCTTTTATTTCTGCTTATTATAGATTTAAAAATATTTTTATAGCAATGATAAACGTTTCAACGCATAAAGTTCTATTCGATATCTCTTTAGCATAAAAATAACTTCTCAAGAATAATATTTGCATTGTAAATCGATATTTGTTTTCCATCTTAGCCGATGCAGTCTCCTGAAAACAGAGTTGTCAGATTTCTTTTTCTTCCTCCCAGCAGAAAGCCTTTGATATATGTTGCTGCGAAATTTTTGCAATATTATTTTTAAGAATTTATAAGAATATGCTTGAAAACAAATAAGAGGACTCCATTCATGTTTCAAGCAACACGTGAATAGGATATGTCTTTGAAGAAGCATAAAAGAACATAAGGGTATTCCATCCTTGGTTTAAAAAAGAGTAGAATGTTATATTACATCACTTTGCTTGTATATAATTATCAGAAATCTCTTATTTTATGAAAATTTTCATTGACTTTCTAATTGCAAATTTTGCAGATAATTTCAAAAAGATAAAATTATTTATTTATAAATTAGTACTTTCTTCTTATTTTTAACTGTGAATGAACAATAGGCTCTTTTATTAATAATATAAAAATATTTATTTATAAATCCTTACTTTTTTCTTTATTTTAACTGTCAATGTACAATAGGCTCTTTTATTAACAATATCTTACTTTTCAAGAATATCCTATAATGTAATGTCGTGTTTTCAGCTCGAAAGAGCGTTAAGAAATATTGAGTTCAATGTTAGCTTCTTATGATTCCGTTTTCAATATATAAATATACAAGATGATTCCCGGATTCTTTGCATCTAAGTAATTTCATCATATTTTTGAATTATAAGTTCATATAAATTTTAATTTAATTTCTCAACGTATTTTGAAGTAATTAATATTGCGCATTAAGTCGCCATTGTTTAATTCCTATCATTTGAAAATAGGAATTTAGAAAACTTGATTTTACTAAATAGAAAATTTATTAGTGTTCATAATAATTTATCTGTATAAAGAAGAAGAGTCAAATATATAAATCTGAGGCCTTTATTTCCTAATAAGAAGTGATTTTTTTTGAGTTTTCAATCATATTTTTTATTTATGAAATTTGGTAAAAATAAATTTGCTGTAAAACACTTTTAAACGGAAAAGATCTAATTTTCAAAAATATTTTAACAGTTTTAGATGCGTGTAGTCTCTAATTTAATGGCAATTAACAGTTGTTGAATGTCCTGAATTGAATTTATCTAAAAATTTGATTTTTCTGTAAAATATCATATAAAAATGCCATTTAGTACAAATTCAACAGTTGAATTTCCTATTATTGTGGCAGTGAAAACTGAGAAACAAAAATTAATTTTTGTGTGAAATAATAGAGTTGTTCTTTATATTTGTAATAAAAAAAGTTGTTCTTTATATTTGTAATAAAAAAAGTTGCTCTTTATATTTGTAATAAAAAAAAGTTGCTCTTTATATTTGTATTAAAAAGTTGATTTCAATTACTTTGGTATTGTGATTTCAAAGTAAAATCAATTTTGTTTCGGCAAATTTTTAATTTATTCAACAATTTTAATTTATCTTTATTTGTTTCATATTTCTAAAAATATAAATTTTAAGCTGGATTTTTGTTTTTCTTCTTTAGAAAATTGTACAGTTACATAATTTCGACGGTAATAAGGGATTTTATATTTTAAGACCTAATTTGATAGCTAATTGATTAACTAAATATGCTTATTTGATTTAAGTTGTTGCTATATGATTCTGAATTTGAGGAAAAAAATGGGTTTAAGATTCCATAATATTTATGATTATGAATTACAAATTAAAAAGTACAAAATTAGAAAATACTTAAAATAAAAGATTTCTATTTTTTAGCATATTAATGCAAATGTGTTTCATGTTTACTAAATTTATTTATTTTTTATCACTTAGGAATTTTATAGGATTAAGCTAATTATAAGCCTTATCGCCACTAATAATAAAACTATTAAAACTGTAAGTAACTATTAAAATTGAAATTTCAAGTTGTTTAGCATGTGAAATGATAGCCAGAAGTCGAATTTGCTGAATGCAAAATTCTTACTGTTAATCAATTGATTCCTGGAGATGAAGTAAAGATCAATCAATAATGAAGGAAGAATAATATTGAGGAAGCTTATTTATCAAACATTCAGCAGTATTTTCAATACATACGAAGTTTAATAAGGATATAAATAAATTATAGACCTTATGACCATTAATATTTTGAATTCACTAAAATGAACAGGAATCAAAAATACAATTTTCTTTTTATCGGAGGAATGAAATTATATCCATAATTCAAATTTGATGAATTTAAAAGTCTCACTATAATCAATTGATTCCTGGAGATGAAGTAAAAATCAATCAATAATGACTGAAGAACGATTATGGGAAAAGGTATTAATCAAACATTTCAGTAGGAAAGAAACCACTTTCGAAATAAGTATTACCTGGCGAGCAGTCTGTCAATTTAAAAAGCAACACGACCGAAGATTAAGTGAAGCTGACATAAGTTCTTCGAAAACGTTAAAATAAAAAACGCTCTACAGCTCTGGTAAGGGACTCAATTTCCGAAATGTGTTTACGTGCACGGATATATTTCTATGACAAATTGCGAGTTAGTCTTGGGAGATGCAGCGGAAAATATGCCCATTCGAAGCATCACTCAACTTCATCTGCTTCTTTCAGCATTATTTCGAAATAGGAGGATTGTCGCTACTGCTATTTTTTCATCTTTTGTTGTAGTATCAAATGGTGTTTAATACTACAAGAAAATAAAAATGCTAAAATAAAATTTTAATGATTAAAATTTAATCAGTTTATATTATCAAATCATATGCCTATTCAGTTTGTGTTATCAAATCATATGCCTATTCAGTTTGTGTTATCAAATCATATGCTCATTCGAGGCACCACTCAATTTCATCTGCTTCTTTTAGTATTATTTCGAAATAGAAGGATTGCCGGTATCTTTTCGTCTTTTTTTATAGCATAAAATGGTGTTCGCCAATAAAATTTTAATAAATAACATTTAATCAATTTATTTGGATAAAATTGAATTATGTAAAACTGATTTGAAGTTTTAGGACAGGAACAATAAACAAAAATTCGAAACGCATACAATATGCTTATCAGATAGAAGATCTTTATTATTTGTCAGAAAGGAACAAGAGTCATTAAATAAAAACTGAAAAGAATAATCTTGTAAAAAATTTGTGTAAATAAACTCCTAAATATGGAAACCAAATATCTGGTATAAAATTGCCAATTGAATTGTTATATGAAGAAAAAAAATTAAATAACAGCCTCAGAGAATGAAGCATGTGTCAAAAATTCGAAAGGTCTACAAAGTACTCAAAATGCATGCTATTATGTAGACACTCATTGTTGGGTGGGAAAAAGAAAGAAACACTTTAAATAAAACTGATGTAAAGAATCTCAAATAAAAATTTGATTGAAAAATAAAATAGAAATCACTGTTTTTTCACTAAAGGTAAGGAAAATAACTTTTTAATTTCTTCCCCACTTTTTCATTAACGAGTGTTCAAAAGAGAATATCATATTCAACCAAAACTTTAACCTTGATATTTGAATGAATTTCCACATTTTAAACCTTCCTGTGTTAACATTTTTTTTTAAAATTTGTCCGTTTGTCAGTTTATAATCACGAAAAATAAAAAGAAGGAATATTTAGAGAACTGAAATTTGAAATGTGTTTTCTGCGTCAACATTACAGATTTGTGTGTAATTCTGGATCGTATCTGTCAAGGAAAGTCTGTTTATGCACATTAGGGTTCAATAATTCAAAAATGCAATTACCTAAACAGATAAAATTAGGTACAATTCTTTTGCTGGAAATGTAAATCTGTATCAAATTTTGGATGAAATTCCTCAAATGCTTGATTGTTCCTCGGTTTGTCTACTCGTTAGCATTGAACATAAGTCAAAAATCTAATAAACTGCATTAATCAAATATGACATGTGGTCTTGACATTAAATAATAGATCAGTATCGTATTTCAGATTCTTTCGGTGAAAATAATGCGATACAAAATGATTACTCGATTCTCATATATATGCATGTTATGGTTAATGCAATAATCGAATTTATTAATAATAATCGGTAAAAGTGATTAATAGATTTATCACACTAACCGATTATTATTAGCAGTTGCCATTTATTAACAGTCCTAACGGCAACTATTGTTAATAAAATATTGTTAATAATAACCTATTAATCATGGCGAACAATATATATGCATATACTTATATATATGAAGAAAGAGAGGAATAGAGGGTTGGGAGAAAGGCGGAGGGGAGAGAGAGAGAGAGACAGTCGAGGAGAGTACACTTTAATTAGTTAAATATAAAATTTGAATATACCATTTATTTAATATCAACAATCTTATAACAGAAAAAATTGAAACAGCACATAACCGTTTATGGTAAGTTTTTTTATTTGAGTTGTCTGAACCGAGTAAATGAAAGTCTAATTCTTTGTTTAGAAAAAAAAAAATGTATGCGTGTAAAAAGCGATCTAATTTTATGCCATATAGCACGATATATCTTTTTTTATTTAACTTAATTAATAAAACTAAGCATATTTATTTTGTTACTGGGTCTTTTGTTACTGGGTCTTTTTCGAAACTCTACCCCACATTTTCTTAAATAGAGTGGGTCTTTATTCCTTATTATTTGAGGACTCTCATCTTGCATAGATCCACAAAAAGATAAACTCTTATTGATACCAATAACTGAGTGGAATAAAACCGCTTCTGTGTATGAATAATATACCCTTCAGCAGAAAAAATGCAGAGAACAAGGTTGCTAAGTGAAATAGTATGTTATTTTTTGAAGCATGAAGTGTGACCTTTTACTTTTTCTGTAACGATAGAATTTAGTTTTTCTCGAAAGATTTCTTTTCCATGTTATTTTCATCAATACTATGCTTTAAAGAAATAGTAAAAGTAAATCAAATTTTGAAAGGCTTTTTTCAATTTTGAGTAAAATCTGAAAAGTTAGATAATTCTAAAAATTCGATGTGTGAGTATTATTATTAAAATTTTTTATTCCGTTCTAATATTATTTAAATAAATATCGATCCCACATTCCATTATTATTTATATGAAAAATCAAATAACAATTAAAGTAATATTTTAATATAGTAAAGAAAGTTTATCAAATACTTGCCGTTATTTTATCAAAGAAGAGTTTACTAATATTTCATTTTTTTTCAAATATTTAAAGAAAGAGAAAGAAAAAAAGCCATGTAAAACCATATACAGATAAACTATTGAAATTCACATTAAATAAAATCACGAAGCATTAATGAATCTCCACGTTTTAGATTTTTTCAGAAACAAAACTAGCTTAAGAATTATATCGACATATCCACCTATTCGTCTATCTGAGTATGATTATTTAAAATCTGTGCAAATCACAGAGTGAAAATTCATATGTGATCTTTACCTCAAAACTATAGATTTCCATGGAATTTTAAGCAAAATTTTTATGGGAAATCTGTTTGTCTGAGTGCACTTGAAATGACATTTTTGTAAATGACCATATTTCTAGAACTGAGGTTCTGTATCAAATTTTATAGATAATTTGATCTAATAAATACAGATTTTGTACCTAATTTTACAGATTTAGTACAGAAGCTTCTGCCCTAAATCTGTAAAAGGATTGATTGTCTGTACTCCGTCTATTCATGCATATATGAACGAAATAATTCAAAACACAATGAAATAGGTAAATGAAATGTTGTAAGCAGTTTTGCAACTAAAATCATATAAATTTCTTTAATTTTAGATCAATTATTCGATGGAGAGATGTTTGAAAGCTAAAAACATGACATATTGGACAAGTTTTAGAAAAAGTTGAAAGTGAAACATATAAGCAAAAGTAGTCATGCAGATAAATTTATTAAAAATGGTCCTATACAAAACCTTTTTAGGTTGTTATATTTTAAGCACGTAACAGCAATTTTTTCTTCATGTCGAATAAAAACCCGTTGTGCTATTGAAAATTGATTGTAATAAAAATTCTTACTTTGAGTACAACAGGTTATTCCTAATCAATTCGAAATCAACTATCTTAAATAAATTTATTTAAAAAACCATAAATTTTCTTTAAAAAAATTTGCAGTTTCAAACATTGATAATTTCCATTTTAAGTAAAATTGTCCGTAAAAGTAAAGAAAACGGCTATCATTAAAAAATTAATATCTGAAAGTAAAGAAAACAGCTATCATTAAATCATTGAAAATAACATTATATTATATAACTTCATTATAAATAACATTATATAAAACATACTATACACTCATGAGGACTTACAACGCTTTGCTTATGTTATTTTATGAACAGAAGAACTGTGGTAATTTTGATTGTATTTGTTGTAGAGAGGATGAAAGTCTTAGATACGTTCGTAGAAGGGTAATCCTGTTCAAAAGTGGACGGAAATGAAGGAGGAAAAAAAAATCTCCAATTTCCGTTCCTAAATTGATAATTGAACTAATGAATGAAAGATTATTTAAATAGGCTAAAAATTACCTCATCATAATGATGAAATTTTGTATTAAAAATATTTGGCATCTGCCATCCTTAGAAGTTAAGATTCGATAATTTATTCATAAACAAAACATTTAGTTTGTTGTTAAACTCTTTGCCAAGGTGTGGGGGCATAGTAATACATTCTTGGCTTTGAGACGGCAGTGTTGTGGATTCGAAACACGATCTGATCAAGGAATACACCTGCCATTAAACTAGACAAAAAGGAATTTAACTTTACATTCGGACTTACCAATAAATGTCTTTTTTTTACATGAGGCAATAAAAGACAATGAAAACTCATCATTTACAGATTTCTTAAATGTGACATTATAGATCTTGATTAGGTAAATAATATGGGTGCATAAAATAAATTTTAATGGGTTTGTCATCAGAACTCCTGATTATTTTTAGTACTGTATCTAATTTTAAATTATTATATTTTATTAATGCATCCTGTTTTAAATTATTGTATCTGCTTCATGAATAAAATGATAAAAATTTAGAAAAATTTAGGGTGACGCATTTCTATTGAGTACTATTGAATACCGAAGGAAGAAATATGGCAATCTTCAAAAAATTAATATCAAAATCTAAATTTAAAAATCCAGGTTGTAGACCTCCCCAAGTCTGTCAAAATATTTTAGAAATTATGTCAATCTGTTAACTCAAAGGCGAAAGGAAGCAGACGGAAGTAATTTGAATGTAGTCTTTACATAAAAAAGATTTCTTTTGACGAAATATTTAACAGAAACTCTGTCTATAAGCTAACTGACAAATGCACTGGTCAATGTGAATGAGAAATGGCATATGATTTTATCATCAAAATTAAAGATGTGAATCGAATATTGAACCACACCTATTTTCATGTTGGCTATGTGTTGGTAGGGCAAATTCGAAAATACAACAAGCACTATGGATAATTTTTAGTAAGTGGTTTTTACTACAATTTGTTTATTTATGTTATCTCATAGATAATGTACATAACAGAAAACGACTTCAATTAAAATGTCCAAAAATTAAAACTAAACAGACACAGACAATAAAGGCTGTAAATAGTAAACAATAAAAATATTTTAAAAACTAATGTAACTATAAACTGTGTAAACAATCAATCTACAAAAATATTAAAAACATATCAGGAATTTTAAAGATTTGAACCTTGAGCCTTTAGAAACATTAAAACACAGAGATTTAAATGTTGAATATACTCAATCCGAAGAATATAAAAATCTTACTAGCAAATATTGTAAATCTATGGGAAAATTAGGGCCAAATCCAACAAACTGCAAAATCTGATTTTATTTTGTCTATATATATAGGAGAACAAGATAATTCAAGCCTGGAATGAACAACAACAAAAATAAAAAAATAAATAAGTAAATTACGGTGAAAATTTAAAAAATGCAAATTAAAAATTATTATTAATAATAATAATACATTAAAATGAAATTTTGCATATGGTCTTAGACTAGAGTTTTATATCTGCGCAAAATTCTGAAGCTACTAGGTCAAAAGATAGAAATATTATGTTAAAACTCAAAATCTTTTCTTTTTCTATACGAAAAAGCTTAGCATAAAGTGTGCTTTACTATAGAATAAAAGAGAATAAGGAGGGGAATACTACTTCCGACTTGATCCCTTGGCCTACAATGATTTTGATCACTTACATTATCGAATACATCATAAAAACCAATATTCCACAATCAAGCGAATACTATTTTTTTGAAATCTTAATAATTTTTTTATTGAAACATATCAAAGCAATGGTGCTGCAAAAAAGATTTCAGTTCCCGAACATATTTCTTATTTTTCTTTGTTGGAAGTTCATCGAAGTGATTTAAATGAATTTTTTTATGAGCGATTCTCAAAGAATATATATATATATTTATGGATAAAAAATTAGGTAGGAGGACATTCAAACGATCGAATTTTCAAATAAGCTGCGTGGGATGGAAGGAGAGCAAGTAGGTGAAAATTTCGAATGTTCAAACAAAATGTATCAAAAGAAATATGATTTGAAGTTCTCGGTTGCATAACTTGAATATCTGAAAAATCACAAAAATGCCGCCTTTTCGAATAAAAGTATAGATTTTTATATAAAGAGATAACATATCAAACCGTGTACCATAGATTTTTTTTGAAGTTTACAATTAATATCAACTTCTGGGAAATTTCTTAACAAATAAAAATATGGCTCATTTTCAAGAATCCTGCGAATCTAAAATGATTTTGTCCAAGATAACAGTTTAGTTATATTCCAATATGAGTGTAAATCTTGGATTCAGGTGATTATTTTCAGTACCTCTTTTTTGTGACTATCTTATAAAACTAAATAGTTCGTATATCAAAGATGTAGCAAAAAGAAATTAATAATGAAGGCAATGCAAGAAATTAGAAATAAAACATTAAGTAGTTTGCAAGGCAAGCGTTTTAATCACTGAAGCGGGGAATTCGATTCGATAGTTGGTTTTAAATTTAGAAGTAAAATTTAATATGATTTTAAAATACATTGTAATTAAATTGTATATTTTAAGATATTTCCAAAAATTCGTTAAAGTAGTGCTTAGTTTTTACTATCACTAACTCTATACGCTCACTTACTATATTATACGAATTTGTAATATTGGCTTTCCCAGAATGCTAGCATCATCGCTAAAAAGAGAGATATGCAAATATTCCTAATAAATACCAGGCTAATGATCCCCGACTTTAGTGAACTGGGCATCAAAAATAAAGGTTCTGGAAATAAAAGAATTGTGGAGATATATCTGTTATAAAACGAACTCGATAGATCCTTCAAGAAAATTCAACACCTTGTTGGAATGTTTTAAAAGGCAAAGTGGGTGCTCATAAGGAGTTAATTCTCTCTTTGGGTTTTTGATAACAGAAAGCATTCTAAGTGCTATTCCTGGTTTCTGTCAGCTTGAACTGTGAGTTTCTACAAATGCCTTTTTTATGTACGCCTTGACTATGTTTTGTTAACTGTACTTCTTGCGGAATAGAGTGTCATTTTCTGCTTTCCAATGCATTGGACTTCTTTCACATGTGCTCATCAGACGATTTCCGTAATATTATCCTTATTTCTTTCGAAAATTGGTGTCTTATATTCTTAAATGCAGTTGATATCATAAATGGGTAATCACATTATTATATATGTTGTATTTTAATTTTATCAGTATAATACTAGTTATTTCGAAAAGTAATTCACATATTTTATAATGTAGGTTAAGCGTACGGACTCACTTTGCAGTTAATTATAGGGTCAGAAATACAAGAAAGTACTGCAATAAAGGAATATTTGTCAATGAATTATGTATGAGAAACTCATATACCAATTAAAGTGTACAAAACTGAATTAATAGAATACAAATTTACATTAGCATAACAACCCGATTTCATAAATAACAAAAATACAAGCTAGGAATAGTAGAGAGCATGTTTCGATTAAGACAAAAAGGACACATATATACAATAAATCTTTGGGATACTTAAAATAAATTTTCAAATGACTTGTCACCTTCAGCTATATACACTTCGCATATTTCTATTCAGGGAATAGATTATTATGTTATTGTAAATATATATTTCAGGAAATCCTTGTGATGACAATTGAACTTATGTATCATTTTCTTTTACTTAATTCATGGATGAAGATCCCTCCGATGCTATTCCATTTTGCTTTTCCGACACCTATGACTTATTACAAAACTGACTTGGACCTTTATGTGCGAAATTCTCTTAAAATCTTTAAATGACGTTTCTATGTATGTAAAGACTCGAATCCTAAGTGATCAGATGTATCATCATTATATATGCCATAGTTTAAATTTATCACAATTATATATTATCAGATAAGACCAGCATCAGAAATAGAAACTGAGAAACTTTTGAAAACCCAGGATTAAAATAAAATTTGTTCGCTTAATAAAATTTTATATCTTGAAAAATAATAATTGATACCAAAAAACCAAATTATACAAAAGTCTTATCTTTTATCTAAAACTATTCTTAATCTAAACTTATTTTAGAATAATTTGAAATATACAAATTTAGTCTCCAAAAAGGATTTTAAAACTAAACAAAAGCAATAAGGTATACAGTGTGTTGCCGAATTCGACCTACAAATTCAGAGGTGTGATAGTAGGCATCAGGAGGATAAATAATCACCATATAACATGGGGTGCCAACAGACGTTTGATTGGTAAAATCACAAAAATATAGAGAGTCGGAGAGCTGTTGCAAAGTGTAAAAAATTAATAAAAAAAATAGCAAACGGTGTTTAAAATATGACTTTTTTTAAGTGAAAGCACATTCTTAAAAGTTTTTTTCATGCTGGTAACATGCAGATTTGATGATCTAGGGAGTCGTAAATTACTGAAAACGAAAATGTAGTTTAAAACCCATATTTTCAAAAATACTAAAACTTGAAGAAAAATAAAAGCTCAAAAATATAAGGAATTTTATATTCTATAATTTGATGTAAGTGTGTAGTGTGAGAACTGGGGAGTTTTAAAAATATTCAAGAAAAACTAAAATGGGAACCAGAAAACATCGCTGCAACACTAGTACCGATGTTCGCAGAGAACGTTGTCAAATTCGAAAGACAAATTCAGAGCAAACATAATAGGCATTAAGTAGATGAAAAATTGAGTAGAAAAAAATTAGAAAACATTGTGTCGCAGGTAACATTTATTCAGTGAAAATCACAAAATCTGACGTCGAAAAGACAATGAGTCTGGCGAAGATAATGGCCCTAGGAATACGAGTATTAGGATCAAGGTAATCCAGAAGAAGCCTTCTCGTATGTAAATTTTTCACGCGTTCGAGAAAAATAAAAGCAGCGAACAAGTATTCATTAATGAGCATTGTAAAATTGATGTCGTTATACTTCATTCGCAAAGAATAAGTCAGATTTCACGAATGTAACTAAAATGTGCTGGTGCTTCATCATGCATTAACCAAATTCTCGGTGTTCTCTGCATTAAATCCGGAAGAATGTGCTGGAAGAAAACAAGATATTTTTTGTTGCTGAGACATTCGGGCAGAAAATACGGTCGAAATAGAAGACTCTGCCAAGTTGTTAATATCAAACTTGTGGTGCAAGTTCGACGAGATAGTGATGTGGGGATTTTCGAATGACCAAATATTCGCATTGTGCTTGTTGAAGACACCTTATCTCGTAAAGCAGGCTTCATCTGAGAATAAAACTCTTGCAGAAAGATGTGCATCTTCCTATGTGGCATCAAGCATCCAGCGTGCGAACTCCGATTTGTGATTTTCATTGAAAAATGTTACCTACGACCCTATGTTTTCTGGTAAATTTTCATCTACTTAATGCCTATTATCCTTGCTCTGAATTTGTCCTTCGAATTTCACAACCGCTTTTACGAACATCGGTACTGATGTTGCAGCGATGCTTTCTGGTTCCTATTTTAGTTTTTCTTGAATATCTTTAAAACTCCCCAGTTCTCACACTACACACTTACATCAAATTATAGAATATAAAATTCCTTATATTTTTGAGATTTTTTTTTCCTTCAAGGTTTAGTATTTTTGTAAATATTGATTTTAAAATACTCTTTCGATTTCAGTATTTTACCACCCCCTAGATCATCAAATCCGAATGTTAGCAACATGAAAAAAAAACTTTTAAGAATGTGCTTTCACTTAAAAAGATTCATAGTTTAAACACCATTTGTTATTTTTTTATTATTCTTTTACAGTTTCCCACAGTTCTACGACTCTCTATATTTTTGCGGTTTTCACCAATTAAACGTTCTTTGGGACCCCATGTTGTATAGTGATTATTTATTCTCTTGATGTCTACTATCACCTCTCTGAATTTGTCGATCGAATTCGAAAATACCCTGTATATAAATTTTAATTGGACAAAGTTTGATTGTTGGTTTACAATATTTACTGTCAAACCAGTAATAAGCTAAGAAGCTTCCCGTTTGAACTTGTAGCAACCCAAATCAAGGATTTGTTTAAAATAAGCCAAAGCATCTGTTTTTTAAAAGAGAATAAAATCCATATTTAATAAATAAGTCGATAAATTATTTTTTGTCGGTAAAAAAAATAGTAACTGATTTATTGCACTAGCTATTCAACACAAAAAGTCAAAAAGTAAATGTTATTAATATTCAAAATTCAATTTTTCTACATTAAAAGAATATTAATCTTAAGAAATAATCTGTTTTCCGTTAAGAAAAGATCGAGTTGATGAAGTTTGAGTTATTTAGTACAAGATTCGGTTCGGTTATGCTAATCAGAAAATATAAAGAGTCGTTAGAACTTAATTAAAACACGAAAACGCGAAAAACGTCAAGCATGAAAGTTTAGTTAAAGCATAAAGAACGAAAGCATAACTTAAACCCAAAGCAGCAAGAGTGTTATTCTCTTCACTTTCTCGTAAAATTCTATAATGTGAGCCATAAGTTTCGAGAATAACTCCGTAGTAGGTTAAAGAGATTAAAGCATGTATTTTGGACTCTTTTCATTGAGAGATAGGTCCACAATTTCGAACTAATAAGATATTGTGATGTGATTTAAAAGATATCAGCAGTCATCGCACATGACTGGTGTAAATGAAAAAACCGACCACCGCGAATAATAACAGGGGTATTAAGATCCTATATAAAATAGTCATCACAGGCCTGAGCACTAATTCTTCCTTATGTAGGATAGTTTACTAGGTAGCGCCAAGCACAATCACAACAGTACTGTAGTACAATCCAGGGAAGTGAGAACCATCTTACTGGCTCGAAGACTTCTCATCCCCATATTCGAGGTAACTCCTGGAAAGAAAATGGTGAGATATCAGGGTTCACATATTATTTCAGGTGCATGCCAAGTTCCTGTTTTGATACGCACGCGTACCGATGGATTGAAAGCTTTCCCACTGAATGATTTTGTCTAAATCTTTACTGTATACTAAATTTTTTGGGTATAAAAATCACAAACAAGTTCCATATTTCTAGCTGTTTGCATTTTTGATTTATTCTGCTCGGTGTTGAATAGTAATAATTCAGAAAAGGAATTTTTCGGACATAGATGCCAAAATATTAAAGATCCATCAAAATCTAATGTTTGAACTTTTCAGTCATTTAATTATTTTCTCTTTGCTTACTTTGTATATGAGAAAATGATAATGAACAAACTATGTAATTCTTTCTATTACACAGTTTGTAATTTTTGATTTACGTTTAATCTTTGGAACACATAATTCTTTGAAATGATTTGCTTAGAATTCTTTAAGAACCGATTGAACTGTGTGTGTCTCAAATATGATTCTTCGGAAACAATTTAATTCTATTTTGCTCATTTGCACATCTCAATACAGATATTTAGCTTTTTCAGGCCTATCATAACCATGATACAATGTTTAAAAATAGTTTCTTGAATTCTCTGAGCAGTATCCGAGATTTAATTCAAGATTTCATTTAGAGGTATTTTTGTCTGTCCAAGTTAACTTAGTCAACTTGCAGATGAAGTTTCTATTTTTTTCTTCCATTAATGATCAGCTGTGGATTTGGACAGTGTCCAGAACACGGCACACGTTACTTCCCAGGAGTTGTTAACAAGAAAGGAAAATTTCTTTTTCTTTTATTCTAAATTATTGCAAAGTCTCCGGTTGTAATTGCTTCCGTATCTTACTTCAGAAATGTATCTACATTGAATGATGAGGCATGAGTTAAGTGATTTGTACTTTCATATTTTACTACAAGAGTTTAGAATGTAAGACTTTAAGTATAAAAGTGGAAATTGTAGAATGTTAGTCGAAATTCAGTAATTTAGCCTGAATTTAATATCCAAAAAAGATAAATTCTACAATTCTGGAAACTTAATGCTTTACAAAGCAACATTTAAACGTTAAAGTTAATAAATGTTATTCTAAATAAGTCAGGGTCACGTGATTAACGACTTTGTAGTTTCGACTAATTGCAAAAGTGCAAACGAATAAACAAAAATTCTTAAATAATTCAACTAAACAGTAAAAGCTAACTTAAAATTCCATGACACACTATTCATAAATTTTAAAACAACATATTAGAGTAAAAAATAATATTCGGTAAAAGGGGTTTCGGAAAAAGCAGTAAATAAGTAGAATCGTATTAATATTACTAAAATACAGACATTTCATTTTACTAATTTTGCTTCAAGATAAGGTATTTTTAGTTAAGTTCGAAATATATACTCTCAGTTAAAGTAGGTTCAGGAATTTTATTCTAAAGTCAAAAAGAATCAGATTGCTTTTCAAATAAAACTGAATCAAAAGAATTCTTAAAAACTAATTTAAAACTTTTTGATTAAAATATAATGTCTGTCAATTTTAAGCCGTCATAAAAAAAGGAAAAATTACATAGGTGAAAAGGATCTATAAAGCAGTAAATAAATATAATCTTGTTTAAAATATTTGCATCCAAATATGCCTTCTCATTCATTTTTATTTCGATATACTTCATTCTTTTTTTTCATTCAAAATATCTTCATCCAATTAATGTAAATTCTAGAAAATGATTCGAATGTCAAAGATTTGCCTTGAATGCTACTCATTTCAATAATAATTGATAAGAAATATTATCTTCATAAATTAAAAGTGTAGTTTGGAATACTGCTTCATACTTTAATCTTTATACTTAAACAAAGTTGAAAAAAATGTTAAAAAAAGTTTTTTTCGAAATTTTTCAATAGAATTTTTTCATTAGCCATAGTTCTTTCTTTTCTTGGAAGTAATCTAAAGAAGAAATTTTTATCGATATTTCTTCGATTACATTTCGTTCCAAATATTCCACTGGTTTAGTGATCAAGATATTTTTGTTGATCATGAATTATTTACATATATCTTATATATACATGGTGATTTATTATCGTGGTGCAATAGCTATTTCCCTAATTGTTAGAGATAGACATATATTTACAGTTGAAAGAACGCTTTAACTGAAGAGAAAAATTATATTCAATCTTAATTTTGTGAATAAATATATTTCCCAAAAAGTATTGGAATGCAACTTTTTATATGGATCTTTAGGCTCTGTCAAATCATATTTAACAAAATATTCTTAACTCTATAGCATTTTAAATAAAAAGAAATCAACTTCTCTGCTACTAAAATTTATCGTGGTAATCACTATTTCAGACAAATGTTACAGTTAGAGTCATGTCTATTAGAGAGATTTAAAGAGATCATTTTTCAAATTGAAGTTATGAAATTTTGTTCATTAAGTTTTAGAGTTTTTCGAATATTTTACATGAAGAAGCATTATTTCCGTTTTGAAAATATTTTTAATACTTTTTATTTCAATCAATCATTTTTTTTAATTTTCTTTCTCCGATATTTTAACCGTTTTGTTTAAAGGATAATCTTTGATTTTCAGAATTTGCATGTCATAGGACTATGAATATTTTTTATATTCAGTTTTAAAATAATTCACACTTAATGTTTGAGATTGTTAAGCATTTGATATAAAAAAGGAAATTAAGAGAGCTATTATTGTTTATATGCAAGCTGATTATCTATTTTATACTTTTCTATTAAATATATATAAAAACCAATATTAAAAATTACAATGCCATTTTTAATTTCGTCCAAGCATTTTACTTATTCAACCTTTTTAATATACTTGTATAAAATTCACACTTAGGTTAAATAAGAATAACTCTATCAACTTTAGTCAAAATACGATCCTTTTTTTTTATCGTGTGTTACAAGGTGTTAACAGTTTTTTACTACATATGACTCATAGTAGCGGGAGGCCGTAAAAAAAATTAAAATTCATAAATACATTTAAATAATTTTTATTCGACTGGAATTATGTGTTATCTCTAACGACTTTGAAATTAACTATTGGACCATGGTAAGATTGGACACTCTGAATATAGCATTACGTTGATATTTAGGGATATAGATACACCTTGAGAAATTAATCGGTCGTCCAAATCATCTTTATTGTAGAAGAAATATTTCGTTGAACTTATAAAAGTAACTAACATTTTAGGTAGTTAAATAATCCTCCAACCAATGACTAAGGAGGAAGCATTGTTCATTTTCACCGACGAAATGTCGAAGTAAGCGTAGTCTAATTATATTAACGTCCTGCAACACGAGGGCTATTTCAGAACGAACTTCATAATTTTGAACCGCGATCAGAAGACTCGGTCGATATCTGAGTTGGCTCCCCCCTCTGCAAATTTCCTCTCCGTACCACCGGGAGGATTCTGGGCTTCGACAGACCCTACACCTATTTGCAAATTGATTCTTTGGTGGAATATGGTGACAAAATCGGATCCTTTCGGTCCGTAAACGAAACCTTACCACCAGGCCACCGCGGCCGGTCAACAAAGGCAAGAGAACTTCGACAGAACATTCAGTCCTTTTATGCACTGGAAATGGAGTCATGATGTGACATGCTACTATCGACTAATGCCAAATCGTTACAGTGTTTAGCCTCGGAGTGGCTCGGAAAAGATTAAAATTCGACGTTATTCAAAAGTCAGTGTCAAAGTGTCTGCAAAGATAGACTTTATAAATATTTGTAATTCCAGTTTATTTCAAATTAAGAGACATTTATTACAAATAATAAAGAATTTCTTCATGTCTCATAATATGAAATTGTCTTTTCAATACTTGGTTATAGGTGTTTCAGAAGAGTAATCTATATCTAGGCTAATAAATTTGGAAACGGAATAATTTTATTCAGCGATTTTGAACGATTTTAAAGGGGTAAAATAGTTATTCACACTTTCAAAATTTATTTGATGATTTATAAAAAATATTAATTTTTCAGAAGATGTTCTGCTTTTTAGAATTAATCATTAATTGATTTGATTTATTAATCCACTTGAAAAGCTTCTGGGGAAAAGTTATAATAATCTCCTACAATATATCAATTATTTCTTTCTGCCGCCTCTTTAAATTATCATTTTTTAAAAGTAATATAGATTTGAGCATCAATTATCTTGTGTCTGTTTATGAGACTGGGAATGTCTTGCGAACCAAAATGTGAACGTCAAACATTCACATTTTGGTGTAAGAAGAAATTCTGAACATTATAGTGCTAGCGAAAAGGCCATATTCTTTAACTGGCTACAGTTCAAAATTAAGAAATTCATTTCAAATTTAAATGTAACTTAAAGACCGAACGCTAGTATTATATAATTAGCCCGACAACAAAATAATAAATAGTAATTAATAAAATTAGTGAGCATTTGAGAATGCTACAACATGTGAACTGAAATTTCAAAAATGAAAATGTGATTCTTTCAAGAAAAATAAAACTGCGTTTTCAGTTTAATTAAAACTCGCTGTAATGGAAAATTGTGTTACGAAAGCCACGCTAATTATATTCATTGTTAATTAGTTATTCATAGACTGCTGAATGGAATATTTTAGGGAAGATAATCATAATAGTTTAGAAAATTCAGAAATTAATAAATTTTGATATTTTTGTAAATTCTATTAGTTTTAGGAAGTTTGGGGGGGGGGCTATAAATGTTCGTAGTATCGATGCCTAATTGAAAGTAAATGCGTATAAAGAGAGTTTAAATTTTCATATTGATCTACTGCATCTGTAGTAGATTCGACTAATTTGAAATTTTTAATTCAAATTCATGACGTTTCAAATAATTTTTTGGCCCCCTTTAATTTACTATTAACATAACTATAAATTATCCTTTCCAATTTGAATTTATTTTAGTTAATTCAGAATTAAAATTTAAATGGTTTAACTATATGAACTGTTTTTATTAGTTGAATAATTCAATATATTGTATTATCAGTAATTGTAAGAGGGAGATTTGATAAAGTCCTTATTTCAAAATAGAATTTTATTGATATACTAAAGCGAAAAAAGCAATAAAATATGTTTCCTTAAACTATGAACACATCAAATTAAAATTACAAAATTTGTATTGAAGTTTCATTGTACAACTGCTATATTCAAAGTTGCGTATACTGTTTGTTTATTAAAATTATACATATATTTATTAAAATTGTTTTAAAAAATTATTACTTATATGAATTAAAATTCATATTTTATTTATAAAATTTACTTATTGTTTATTTATTAAATTTATAATTATTTATAAGGACAGTTTCATATCAAAATCTTTATTGCCATTTTTAGTTTAAAGTTGATTTAAATCAAATTTTTGAGTAAATGGAATTTTTGATATAGTCACATCAGCTTCAAATTAGTGAAGTCCCTCTTTTAGTGATTTTTTTACTTAGAAAACGTTTTACGTTAAATCGAAGAAGACTAAAAATGCTAAAATTTTTAGAATCAATAGCAAAAATACTGGAAAATTGTAAAACATTGTCCATCCTACAGGTATAAAAGTTCATACTGAAGGTAATTTTATAAGCTCTTTTGAATTACTTCTTAGAGGGTTACCATATATTCTTGATTTTTACCTCATTACAAAGCATAGTTTCAGTTGACAGTTGAACTCGAAAAAGGGAGTTTGAATTTTTTAGCACTTTCATTCATTCTTTTTTTTCAGAATCTTTCAATATTTCTGAAGTATACTGCTTTTTCTCTCTAAATGAATTTCTTTTCCCCTTATATACAAAAGAGGCCCTATAAAAATTCCTTAAATGGAAAACTAAGATTTTTTGGAAAACTAATATAAAATGTTTATTACATTATTCACAGAAGGAAATAATATTATCATATCCATTAAAACGTTTAAAACTTCAGTTCTCTTTCCACTATAATCGAGTCATTTATTCAAATATATAGAAACTCAATATTATAATAATTGATAGATACAATAATAGTCTGGAAATATTATTCGAACATTTTCTACTTAACATTGCTACAGCTTATTGCTAATACAGTAGTGAGCAGTGAGAATATTTGAAAACTAGCATTTGCTTATCATTTACAGATAAATTTATCGAATTTGTCTATTTCTTATTGTTGGAAGTATTTCTAGGAACATTACATCATAGAACCCCAAATGGTCATATGATATTTTAGAAATTTCTATGAGAAGGTTAAATGCAGTATTGTTTTCTTGGAAAATCGCAATTGTTTCCGATACTTACTGTACAATATGCAGATTCTGACATCTTAAATACTGACAATGATTACTCAGCTTTAATGGTGAAGTATATCTTGTACACACGACTCTAAAGGTGTCTGAAAGCGGGATGAAGCTGCTTTTTTTTATACTTTTCTCTATACAGGCCATAGATTGCTTTATTTGTCTGTCCTCTTCTTCGTTCCAAGACATCTTAGAAATTGCTCTAATGATGATGGAGTGAGTGAAGTCTTGAAAGGATTCTTTTGTCTTAATTCAGTCGGTTGCTTTCTATACGCTTTTCCATTCATCTAACCATTCGAAGATTCTGAAGTCTCTCTTTAGAACAGCAATATCTTGAATATTTTTCACTAATTTTTTTGTAATGTGAAATTTTACATTAAGAACAAATTTCCTATTTAGTTATATTAATACCCCATTCAGAAGCAATAGTGTGACTAATTTGGGGCATATCTCGTAATTTTGAGCCCTGGTCAGAGGACCAGGGTGGCACTTGAGCTCGTCTCCTCTTTCCAAACTTCTGAAACACACTAAGCGGAGGGTGTTTAGTTCATGACGCCAGATTTAACGAACACTAGATCTATCATATATTGCCTGTATATATGGTAGATCTTTAATGAATCAGGTTTCGAACTTGGTGTCCTTCGTCTCCGAAGTCGAAATAAATTTCCAGAAAAGTTAAAATTTATGTAATAACTTAAACTATTCCATTGTTTATGTACACATTGTATCACGAAACACATACAATGAAGATGACACTACTAGAAAATTCGCCAACTAAACCGATTTTCACAGTAAAATATTTTTAAAAATTAAAATTCTTGAATATTGATATGTGTAAAGTTTAGATTATGTTCAGTTATATAAGTATTCATAATTCATTGCACATATTCGAGCATTTATTTCAGCCAATGTAAAAAGTAAATTCACTAAAGTAAATTAAGACAACTTTTCAGGAAGGTTAAGTCTGCTTGTTTAAGTCATTGATAAGGAAAGCAATAAAAAAAACTTTTGCAAACAAAACGAAGTAACAACAACAACAACAACAAAAAAAACACTATCCACATAAAAGTTATTTTAAAAGCTTCGATTTTTTTTAAAATCCTTAATATTCATTATAAATAAATTTGTGCAATCACATAAAAATAAGTAAAAAATATTTTTGTAGATTACAGCTACCTAGAAAGCTTAGAAAAAGACATTCGTTATGAAATAAGTTAGATTGAAAATATGGAATAGAGAAATAATATGGAAAGGAATAAATATTATTTTTCGTCAACAATTCGCCATTAGCTTAAAAAATATTTCATGTGATTGAAAAACCAAGAAACCAGTATAAATATTAGAATTTGAACGAATTAAATGAAATAAATGCATCTATATGTTCATCGCGATAATTCACGATACATATTTCATATTGTACTTAATCTCAAACGACTGCACCTACCCACTTCAAAGGTGCATGAAAAATCTGAATGACCTTAGTGCCGCGATACGTAGACGGGAACTTAAGAGTTTTAAGGACCATCACCGGTCACAGCACAACCCCTCTCGAAGGAGGCACGTCCCCTCATCGACAGGAGATACCACATCATTCTCTACTCACCAGGGTGGAGAGTACCAACCACCATACTAGGAGCTTCTATCCATGACTTAGGTTTCTTCTGATGGGAGCATTTCTTAATTAATGAAGTAAGGCTCTGTTAAGATATTTCAGAAAATAAATATCAAACAACTCAAAGAATGCTCCACGTTGCTGAACTTCAAAGTGTTAACAAAGAATCTAATTCAAGGGATAAATGGAAACTATTTATGTTTTAGGAAGAGACTATTGGAGCGGTCATTACTGTGAAGTGGATGATCTGTTTTAATTTTAGTGTAAAGAATCTGATTAATTGACTTTATTTTTGGATTGAAGACATACATCAGAAGTTATTCTTTAATATAGGCAATATTTTGCTTCATCTTTAATACAGAAAATAACACGAATAATTAAAATGAATCTTTCAGATTATTTTATTTTTCCTAAAGTGTGGTAACTTTTTTATATATCCTAAATTTGTAGCCCAATTTGTAAAAAATATATTTATGTTTAGTGGAACGAAGTTTCGGAGAAGAACTAACTATAAATTACTTTCGTATTTATAAACATAGGGGAGAAACGTACGACAAAAGAAATATTTATTCTCCTAAGTGAATTCTACTAAATACACTGGTGTGCAAAACTTAAGCAACAGGTATGTTATTTGCCATAACTTCACGAGAAATCATCTAAGAGACATGAAATTCAGAAATGAGATACAGCATTTTGTTCTGAAAGAATGACGAAAGCATAGTTGCGCAGAAATGAATACAATGCATACAGTATGGAATCAAACAAAAAAAGGCTTTATTGAACTCATAGTATCGTTACACATGATTGTCTGTCCAAGAGGAAGAACAGCAAGCAGATGTTCCTTAGTATGGGATATGCCCTCCCCTTACTGCAATGGTTGCTTCGCACCGTCTCCTCCTACTCAGCACCAGATTGTCCAACAGTTCTTGAGGTAAGAGTGCCCATTCCTCAATCAGCATCTGTTTAAGTTGTCGGGTGTTCCCAGGAGGATGTAATCGCGCCGCAAGGCTCTCCACAAAGCATCCCACACATGTTCTATCGAATTTAAATCAGGGGAGTACGCCGGTCAATCCATTCGAGTGATATCTTCACTTTCCAGGAGATCCTCAACAGCATGAGTCATGTGTGGCTGTGCATTGTCATCCATAAAAACGAAGTCTGATACAATGTCACCTCGGAACAGACGCACATGGGGAAGGATCACCTCCTAACAATAGCGATCTCCAGTTACAGAACCTCTGTCGAAAACGTGGAGCTCACTCCCCCGTTCATCATAATGCCTCCCCAGACGACAACTCCAGGACTACCGAAACGGTCTCTTTCCGTGATGTTACAAGTGATTCCCAATGCCAGTTGATTTGGAGAGAGGTCGGGACACGGTTTTATCCCAGTAACATGTGTAACGATACTATGAGTTCAATAAAGCCTTTTTTTGTTTGATTCCATACTGTATGCATTGTATTCATTTCTGCGCAACTATGCTTTCGTCATTCTTTCAGAACAAAATGCTGTATCTCATTTCTGAATTTCATGTCTCTCAGATGATTTCTCGTGAAGTTATAGCAAAAAACATACCTGTTGCTTAAGTTTTGCACACCAGTGTATTTAGTGATCCATGAAAGGAGAAAAACGAATTGATTTGGCAGAATTACCACTAAAAATCTGATCTATTATCATTGACATGTGTAATAAATACATTCACCATCCATTGTTAATTAAATCAGCAGTTTAGAGTTTCAAGAATTTGATTAGTTTTGCTAATTTGAATCTATTTTTGATTCATGCAAAGGCACTTTAAATAAATGGACGGTATTAGAATGTAGCGAAAGATAATTGTTTTTCAAATTTATCATGTAACTGTAATCCTCTTATGATAAGACTAGATGTTATTGTAAATTGATACTGAATGTCATTTAAAATCAAATATAATGGCTCAAATCCATGGAAAAATAGGAAAAACATGTTAAAATTTTTAAAAAAATCGTAAGCAGATACATTTTATTCTAATTTCATTTGAATACGGAAATAAATAGAAAATATCTTTCTTACTTAATTAATTCATCTTAGCCAATAATTTTACATAAGTAGATTTCTCCAAGTAAGCATTTACATATTCTATAAAAGCATTAAATTTCTTAATAATGGCCTAAAATTAAGGATGTTAACATAATATTTTATTCATTCTTGAACTTTAATAAGCAGACTTTCATATCGCTTTATATATATTACTTATAAAGCATTAATAAATATAGCAGAAGAGACCCTTAGTCGACAAATGTATATTAAAAAGCTAATTTTTATTAAAAATTTCATAATTGAAAAGGCATTCTTAAAAATGAAATTTAATATGAGCGAGGTAATTTTGATTGTCTCAAATTTCTCGCAAACATGTCTGATTTGAATTCAGGATCTTTATTTTATGTTTCAACAATTACTTTGTGCATTCCTAAAAATTAGATTTTTAGAGAAAAATCTTATTTTTATCTTATTTTTTAAAAATTTCTATGCCTGAGATAAAATAAAATGTGAATAGGGTGGCGTAAGCAACATTCCACCGATTTTTGTAAAATAATTTTAAATAACCCAGATTATTGAACTGTTTTTTTGGAAAATGATATGTCAACTGTTTAAAATTAAAATAGTAATAAAAATAAAAATTAAAACGGTGAAAATTGATATTTTTTGTCAGATCTGTGAAGAAAACATTTTCAAATAATATACAAACTAAAGTTGATTTGTGTGCTTCTTTGAAAAAAATTATATAAATTATTTAAAAAAATTGTATTTTGGTCATAATAAATTTTTGTTCATGTAATTAAATTTTTTTATGTATTATCATAATTAATATATTAATTGCATTGAATTGACTGTATTATTTAAACTTTGAAAATCAATTAAATGATTCCTTATTTGCGATAAAAATATTGTATAATGTTTTTATACTAAATAGATAATTCAAAAACGTAAGAGCTTAGAAAATGTAATTTAGTTTGCAGTTTCGGCATCTAAACTGTAGATTCTTATTAATTCTGTACTAAATCTGCCAAAGGGTTGACCTGTATCGGCCTGTTCATTTGCACGAATGTAAATTCGCTAACTCAAAAATACAACGAATTAAATAAATGAAATTTGGTATATCATCTTGAGGTTGCTGTTGTAGCCTTATGTCAATCGTTCGGGAAAAAAGACAATGACAAACAACTAATAATGCACAAGTACATATTTTCTTTATTATAATACTACAAAACACACAAGTTACCTTGCAGGACTCTAAAAATAAGAATCTGAGCGATCCCGTTATTTATGAACTTGCTCAAGGATCACGATTTTATGCTGGGGTGGGGAGGCCGATAACACCTTTATCAGAGAATATGCGCGAAGATTGCGGGGAGAACAAACACGCTAGTTTGATTTTTCACACCCTGAAATAGTATTCTGCAAAGTTTGTCATGTAAAGTGACACACAGTTTCTGTTAAATTTTCTGTATGAGTAATTTTACGAAGAGGGTGGGAGGTCGTCCAATCTTATTTACAAGTTGTGCTAACTGATTAGTGACCACTTAGGAGAAATTACAATAAATTTTATAATCAGCACTCTGCATTAAACCAAATAATTAAATAAAAACTGCGATTCTTTGCATAAATCACTCAAATAACAGATCCAGCTATCTGGATCGGGTAATTTTTTCTTTATTTTCTAGTTTAATATTTCTGTAGAGAACTTTGAACCATATGATCCAGAATTGTGGATCTGTTTAACCACCTATAATTTGCCACAGGATTTTTTTTTATTTTTTTTCTCTGGTTTTATCATTATGTACTAGCTTTGCCAGCATATTTATATTTTTTGATACTTAATGATCTATTAGAGCTTTTTTCTAACTTCCATGGATCTGTCCATTCAACAAGAGAGTTTGTTTTGACAGTTTTCTAATCCAGTAAAAAATAGCTTATTTTAGTTTCCGTAGGTGATACTTAGAAAAATTAATTCGTTATTTTTTGGATTGTAAATTTTATTTCTTATATATCAACACTACTTGAATTAATACGACGAATGATTCTTTGATTATATCAGCATTCTATTTTTCCTGCAATATAAGATTATTTGGAGCGCGACAGAAGCCTGATCATTAAGAAGATACAAGCTGGCGAATTTCGGAAGAAACCACGTAACAATTTTCAGATATTTTGATATTGGTGCCTCATTAAATTGATTATATCGATGTCTAGTTTTGAAAATACCCATATGGTATTTATTTAGAAATTTTGAAACATGATCAGATGACGAGGACAACATCGAAGCCGAAACGTCTAACTTTTTATATTATGTCAGCCTGAGGGTATGTGATTTGCGTGCACACGGAACTTCATCAGTAGGATCTGGCTTCGAACCTTCTACTCCCAGAACCGGAATTCTGCAACCAAGCTATCAAGACCTAACTTCATTGCTAATACGCGGTTTAGAAATTCCGGATCGTCTATATAATTGGATTTCGAAATCCCAACCTTCGATAATGAAAGATATGATTCTGCTACCATATCACCGATTTCATTTTTCGATGCAGCATTTTTATTTTTATTTCAGTTTTATTAACTATTATCTACATCGAAAATGGCTAAAATTTGTTTTTGTATATTTCAAAATAAATGTCAAATAAACATCAAATCCCATCACATTTTAGTTTGAAAATGCATCATTCTTGATATTGATAAGATTACATTCTGATTATTTAACCAAGATATCCTCACCAAGCTGACCATCGTGATTCATGTTGCTCAATAATCTTCACCAATCATGATTAAAATATTATTTATTTAGAGTTATAGGCTGTAAAATACAATGGAATATGCCGAAAAAAGCAAACAAAAGCAAAAAATTCGCCAGTTGAAATTTTTTCTTAACCCACAATAGTGGCTCATTCAAAGCAATGGCAAGTATAGCCTTTCCGAGTGATTCTAGGTACTGTAACTCTTAATTTATTTCCTTTCCACCTTCATCATCTGGGTTAACTGACTTTGTGTGGGTCTTGCAAAAAGTTATTTATAAATGACAAAGATAATTAAAAAAAATTATTTCTTTTAGACTCGTTAATAATTTTTTCGACTGGGCTCTGTCAAATGTTCTTTAGTTTCAGAAATTTTACGTTGTATTTAAATTTTTAGAATCAAGACTTTTTTATAGTTCATCGTATGTCTTGTTCTCTTACATTTCTTTATTTTATCTTTTTATCTTGTCAAATCGCATTTTACATTCTCTGTGAAAAAATTTCACAATTAACTATTGCATGAAAATCAAAATAGAGTACTCATTACGAATAAAATGCTCATGCATGAAATAGATCGATTAAATTAAATAATCTATAAAATATATAAATACAATATGTATTTTATAGATTAAAATCAACTATTTATTGCTATGAAAATAATCAATTACTGATTTGGAAAAAATGAAAAAGTTTCTGAGCATATTATTTTATAATCTAAGAAATATTTAAGTCATTCACTAGAATTCCATCTCATTTTAATTTTATTCATTTTTTTCAAATTTGTACAAAAGAAAGGAATGAATTTTCTTTCACTCACCTTGATATAATTTCAGTAGTTTAACAATTTTTAATTTAATTAATATCAAACTAAATATTTCAGCTGTTTATTAAAATGAAGAGCTGGTAATAAAAATTTAAAGATAGTGCATAAGAAATTGAAATTAATATTTAAAAACTATATTTTATAGATAATCACCTAAAATTGTCTAATATTTTTAAGTCTTATAGTTTATTATTAAAAATAAATTAGTTTTCATTAAAATCTTATTTGGCTTTAAAACTATCTTAATATGTTAGAAGTTCTTTTTACTTTATGGATAAATCTAAGAAGCCATTGATTTCTCCTTTCAATTTTTTTTTTTTGCTCAAATTTTATATTTTAAAAGATTACGGAATTTTAAAACTGAAATATGAATTCACTTCAATATGCAAACAAAAACATCCTAATTGGAATTACAGTAATTTATACTATGTGTATTAATTAAGCATCTAAAAGATATTTATAATATTTCATAGATAAAAAAAATGAATTAATTAAATTTGTTCCATTTCTAAATGTATTAGAAAAAAAATCGCTACTGTATAGAAAGGCTTAATGTTTTAAAACATTTTATTAATCAATAGAGAACGTTAAATACATAAAAGTGAGTATTTCTATCGATAAAGAACAGAATGGAAATTATTATTTTGAAATAAAATCCAGTCGCGCACAAAACAAAAGCAAAATATATTTCCTTCCTTAAAAAAGCGTATTCGTCTATATTTTCATCAGAAAAATTATCAGATGAAAGAAAATAAAATCAATGATCCACCTCTTCGCAAGAATTTTTGTTATCGAATTATGTTAAATCATTTCTGTTATGTCATTTCTGTTAAATTATCTAATTATGTTAAGTCATTTAATTCGAGTTGCCATGGTGAAAGCAAGTCATGGGATATGATTATTGAATTTCACGTTTGAGTGTCGTTATCAACCAGTTAACTGATCTATTAAGAGTATATTAATCATAATACGAAAACAAAATCACCTGGAAGAACTAGCTAACGAATAATTTAAAACTATTAAATAATATTTTTTAAGAATTTATTTACTGATAATTCAAAAAGATACTTTTTCATCAATGTATTTATACATGTATCTCAGAAATTTTAATTTTTAAACATTGAAACGGCTTTCTTTACCTTTAAATTTTAAGCAACCGATCTATTGTAGGATTAACTGTACTGTAGAATTAAACCACTGTAGGATTAAACTTGTGATTATTATTCAACATATTAATGAAATACATAAATGGCATGTTTGTCTTTTTTAAGATGAAACTTGTGAAAATTAGAGCCTTTAATAATATATAAAAGCAGTTTCTAAAAATACTTTTATTACTGTTATAGAATAATTTTTTATTTTTATTTTTTCCCCTTTCAGTTAATTTATAACTGGTGTTTAATCCATTGCAACTATATAGTCTTTAATCCAGCACACCTACATAGTTTTTTAGCCAGTACAACATTATGAATCTATTTATGTTCGGCGAATGATATTTCGCTTGTATTTTGTATTTATCAAAACAAATTTTGTATTTGTTTGCTTGTAATTTGTCAAAACAGTGAGAGTTAAAAATTTATTTTCCCAATAGAATCCGTTTCATTTTTACAGAAAGGTGGAATAATTTCTTCCCATTCTTCTTAATCATCGTCTAAATCAGCATTTGACAATTTGTCTTCTATTAATTCATCAACTCCGAAGTCATTTCTCCTTATACGAACGTATAAATTATGACTAAAACAAAAAAATTATGAATTTTGGAAACAAAAACGACGAATAACCGAATTTCTGCGTCTATTACATCGTATAAACGAAGTACTTTATCATTATAATGGTTACAAACGTGAGGAAATTGTGGGGACATGGCATATAAATGAGAAAGGTATAGACAGTGTTTTACTGTTTTTTTAATATAAGGAAGTTTATGAGTTCAGGATTCTGTGTACGGCAGCAAAGTAGCGTTCAGGATCACAGTTATAGGTACAAAAGCTCGGAATTTTCAAATGACAACGCCCACTTTTCCCCATCGTAAAATGTTCAGCACATGTGAAAGCCCCAAAGAACGTTGGAACGGTATGCATATCACAAAATCGGAAGCGTTAAGGATGCATAGAAAACAGCTTTGAGAACGTCAAAATCAAAACAAGGGAAAAAGCAATATTGGATGTGGATCGAGAAAATATGCATATGACAGAGACAAGACACCGACCATTGATGACAACAAGTAGTAGACTCCCCCCCCCCCCATAAAGTACGACCTGGTTCTAGAGATATATCAAATCCAGAGTGTAAATGATCAATCCGTAAACTTTAACAGATTTGAAAGGAAAGACTTGACCAAACATGAGATTGAAATATCTCTTCTGCTCTGTAACTTTCGGCTTCATTATCTACAGTTTCCGGTAAGCAATGCATAATTACGTATGATGGGACCCTTGAGTAAAAATGTGTCATTCAAGTATAAGTTTCCTTTTCTCCTACCCATGCAATCATCAGTGTTCGGTGCCTTGCCTCTGTCAAATGCATATTTTCTCAGTTCACAACCAATATTACTTTTTTTCTTGTTTTGTTTTTGCCATCCTCAGAGCTGTTTTTTGTACATGCTTAACGCGTCTGTTTTTTGTGATACGCATTCCATTCTAACATTCTTTAGAGCTTTCGCATGTGCTGAACATTTTGCAATGGGAAAAAGTGGACGTTGCCATTCGAAAATTTCTAGTTTCTGCATTTATAACTGTAACCATGAACGTTAATGTGTTGCCTTTTCACAGAACCCCGAGATCATACTTCTGAATAACTATATCTGAAACCTCATCTTGCTCTGCAGATCGGACCAGCCGCAAGAAGTCTAAATATCGGCAGATTTTTTATGGCCACCTTGTATATATAATTCAGTATAAATGAATCTGCCAACTTCTTAAGCATCTATTTCCAAAATTTAGTTTAAAATGAAACACCCTATTCAATTCACGTTTTGAACCAAAATTCGATAGAACGAATTTTAGTTCGTCATTCATTTTTTTTAAAAAAATAAATATGTTAATTTTGGTAAAAAAAAAACCGTTTAAGAGCATTCCTGCTTTCTTTTGAACGATGTACGAACGATGAACGAAGTGGAGGAACTATAATTATAATTAGATATGTTTCTTTGTAGCTATCTACATATTCTAACGTTCTATCAATTGATTTAGTTTATGGTATCCTAAGAGGGTAAGATACCATAAGGTATAAAGTGGTAGGTATAAGGTGTTTTATTTAATAAGAAAATTATTGCCTTATTCGGGAAGAAACTAATCTGCCTCGTGTGAAAAGAACAAATAAATTTTCCACCTGCTTAGGTTATAAATATAAATTAAAGTTTATATATATATATATATATATATATTCAGTTAATGGAGAAACATGCTTTATCAAGTTTCCATTTCCAAAATCTAGTTTAAAATAAAACTCTCTATTCAAATGATGTAATCGAAAAGTCTAGCTACAGTTTGTTCCCCGAATTACTCCCATTGATTTATGGGATATAAACGATTATATAATAAAAAAATTCTGTGTGAACATTGGGGCGCAATTAGTGTCAAACGGTGTGATTAAGACCTTTCTGTTTCACCCGAAACGACTTTGAAGAAAAATAGCCTACGGATACAAGCCTGAAAATTTGTCACAGCAAACTACTCCTTTATGCTTTTTTTCTATGCGCTAAAAAAAGATAAGCTCTTGATTAGTCTTTTAAGAAGAAATTAAGAAGGAAAAAAGTAAGAATTTTGAGAACTGGCTTTACTCAATTGAACTAAAAAGATAACCGAATTTCATTTCTGCCATAGTTAGCTGTCATGATGGTTCCCGTACATGAGTTATTAAATTTCTTATCAGTTTAAGAGAAATGAAATTAATTTTGTTCGATATTTTTTGAAATGAGCTTGGCAGGTAAAAGATGATCTTTCATTTTTTTACAGCTTCTTTTCTTCTTCTTAGAATTTCTTTATCAGATGACATGAAGGAAATTCATTTCATAGTTATCTCGATGTTGAATTTTGTGTTCAGAAGGCTGTAATGGTTCTCATATATTTCGATTGGACTCTCCAATGTTCCGAAGCACTTTCAAATGTGTTCAAGTAATAAGATTATTCATATTTCAAGTGCTGCTTTGAGATATAAAATAATTCCAAATATCGTCAAAATTATTCAAGGGGTTTTCAAACATTTGATATTTATATTCTTCTTACTTTAAAAATCTCTTATATTATAAAATGACTATTATTTCGATTCTTCAGAAATTCAGAAAACACATGACTCGACCAAATGGACTAATGGATTAAGAAAATGCACGGAATGACATAAGTAGAGAAAGTAAATAGGAAGAAGTCTACATGTTGTTAGTTCGGGATGCTCTATTAACCAGCATTTTTTAAAAATTGGCAGACCGCTAGTTTCTTTACCAACAAATTGATCAGTTTGATCTAGATGGCTGCTGACAGTATTTCTGGTTTTTCTCCACTTCAAACACAAATTTCGGCCAGTTTCTTTTAAAAGCTGTCTTGAAAATCAAAGCATTTTCCCTATATCTATCTAGGCATTCTACCTTAGGCTCTCCAGTTCGCTTTAAAATGATAAATTTCGACTTAATGCTTGAGTAAGGGACTCCGCTGAATGCAGGAATAAAATAAGCATCACTACTTGCCTATAATTGCATATAATTAGCCCTCCATTATTATGAACTATTAAATAAAAAGTTTTATTGATAATAATAGATATCATTTGTAATCACTGCACACAAAATTAGCATGCAGTGGGAAAAGGAAAAAAAAAAACATTTTAAGGAATTATGATCTCTATTTCCGACCCTATATACAATGCTATGACTAGAAGTACTGAATTTTTTGCTTTCAAACACAATATTGTATTGGCAAATATTATATTTTTTGCGCTATTTAATCCTTACTTAGCTGTTGAATTTAACTTTTTATAATCGTCATCAGTTTTTTTTTTTTCTTTCTTTAAGCTATTTATTGAAGAGAAATTTCAAAAGATATGCCTTCAGTTGGAAAAATAAATTCCATTTTTATTTTCAGAATAACTGATTTATATTTGAAATATTTTAAATGCAAAATGTATTTGTTTTGCTTGTACGGCTACAGATAACTGTGCAAAATTCCATAACATTATTTTCTCGCTTTTTTCCCCTCTCAGTTTTGATATCGGAACAAATTGATTGATTCGTACATTTTGTAACAGACGACATCTTCATCTTTCTTTTAGCATTGCATCTTGCAGTGTTTCATTTTTCTTTTAGCATTATTTATTGCAATGCTTCAATTTTTAACAATTTTTGTGTTTAATTATATCTTGAATTTATTAATTGCCAACACATTGGGTTGATGCAATGTAGAAAAAGCTTACTTTTAGCTATCCTCTAACCAGAATTCTTGTCAATATAACGTTGAACTTAATAATGCATTTAATTCGTGCTCATGTGGATTAGAGCAAATGCGCCTCGCTAATTAAATTTTGGAATGCATTGCGTATATTATATAGGAAGGAACACAAACAAAGCCATCCTCAATAGACAATCGGTTTTGCAGTCACGCTTTTATGTGGTGAAAAAATCATTGAATTGATTCCAATTTCTAAAATCATAAACAGCAACATTTTTAATTTTAAATTTTTTTTAAAAAATTCATCTGAAATTCGCCAGAATAGGATAAGCACTATCCATCACGAAGCAAATGAACTTATAAATCTTCAGCATTTAAATGACATTTCAATTTATCAAATTCAAGCACCAAAACTATGACAGGTTGCTGTTATACAGTTCTTACCACATGTTCTACATAAAAATTCCAGAAATTCATTTTTTTTTTTGTTCCTCTGAGGAAAATACAACTTAATCTTTAAGCTTCGTCTAAAAAAAGTTCTGAGAACTTTAGAACAAATGATTCATGTCAGAACCGGAAATTTTACCCTGTCCTGCAAAAACCGGCCATCTCTTAGGATGATATCCCTTCGCACGAAAGGATCTTGTTCATCGTAATATATGAATCCACCAACTTTCCTATATACCTACGAGTGGTAAAATTGTGACGTCACAATTCATCCCCTCCCCCCTTTCGCGGCTGCAATCTCATTTAGGGAGTGGTGGGTTAGGTTGGTAATTCAATCGGAGGCGTTTGTCTCCTGTCGTGTAATAACTTCCGCCACCAATTAAGCGTTCCTGGGAGTAACAAGGGGTTGGGAAAAATCCCGAAACCATCATCCTCGTAAAGCTCTCACGTAGATCAGTCGGCTGGATGAGTATCGAAATCAACTTCGTTTATGGAATGATATAGAAATATGGAACTGCATTTAGTTTTGATTGAGCTAAGTTGTTTGAGGGAAAACACTATTTCTATTATTATAGTATCAGATTGTTATTGAGGTTTTTATAACAAATCTACTACTTTTGTTTTGTTTACCATTTTTAAAAGCATCGGAATTCAGTTTGAACAAATGAGTTTTATTTTTTTTTTTTTTCTTATTAAGGCTCGTTAGTACCAAAAAAAGGGATGAGAGGAAGACTTCGAAAGATTTTAAAAAGTAAATCAGTTAGGAGGAGTTGGACTGAAGTGAACTTCATTTATGGAGTCATTACAGAAATATGGAACTACACTTAGTTTTGATTGAGCTAAGTTGTGCTTAAGAAAACGCTATTTCTACTATAATGTTATCAAATTGTCATGGAGGTTTTTTTAAGTAAATCTATTACTTTTGTTTTGTTTACCATCTTTAATAGTATCGCAATTAACAAATTAATTAACAGATGCGTTTTTTAAAATTAAAGCTCATTAATGCCGAAAGAAGGGATGAAAGGATATTTTGGAAAGATTCTAAAAAGTAAATCAGTTAGGAGGAGTTGGACTGAAGTGAGCATTTATGGAGTCATTAAAGAAAAATGGAACTGCACTTAGTTTTGATCGAGTTAAGTGGTTGTGGAAAAAAGTGAGAGATTCCAACTTTTTACTTATTATATTATCAGATAGTCACTTAGGTTTTTGAAGTAAAACAAGCAATTTTTGTCTTGGTTACTATCTTCATTTTTTCAATTTAAAATTCGGGAAGCATCATGATACACTACTTTTAAAGTTCTCACATTTTTCTGTTGAAGGACGGAGAATCTAAAGCTTAGTATGGAGTAATATAGAAATATGAAATTGCATTTAGTTTTGATAGAACTAAGTGGTTTTGGAAAAAAGTGGCTGGTGCCAACATTTTACGTATCATCGGCAAATTATTATGAAGGGAAATAGATATTTTTTTTATAAAATAGATATTTATCTGGTATATATTTGGTGTCTGGTATATATAAGATATTTATCTGGTAATAGATATTTAATAGCTTTTGAAAATTGTTTAAAAACTAAAATTGAATTGCTATTTTTTCTATTTGAGATTGGGAAATATCTCAAAACCATTCTTATAAAGCTCTCACTTGGAACAATTGGATGAAGAAGGATTTAAAGTTAATTTCCTAGTCCTACAGAAATATGAAATTGCATTTTATTTTGGATTGAATTAAATTTTTCTGTAAAGAGCTGATGACGTCAGGGATCAAAATTGTCGTATTTTTTTTATACAGAATAAGCAATTATTTTGCTGTCTGTCTGTGGAATTATAACTGTTTTCTTTTCTTTAAGCAACAATATTTTTTTAAATCAAAATTTATTTTAACTCCATAAAAAAAAAAAAATCACGCTACTTGATGATTATTGTGTGCTTAGGCGGGTCGACGTTTCCTTTAAGGTTACGCTACTTTATGAAACTCCAGCCGAAATCAAGGGGCCGCGGTGGCCTGGTGGTAAGGGTTTCAGGTTCGTGACCCGATTCCACCGAAGAATCGTCGTGTAAGGGGATCTGTTGCACGTTAAATCAGTCATGACCAAACGTCCTCCAGCTGGTGTGGTGTGGTATGGAGAGGGGGTGCCAGCTCAGATGTCATCCTCGTCATCTGACCGCGGTTCAAAATTACGGGGTCCGTCCCAAAATAGCCCTAGTGTTGCTTTAAAACGGGACGTTAATATAACTAAACCAAACCAGCCGAAATCAATTTCGTGATGGGAGACTATAATTAAGATTCATATGGGTCTGTATTTAATTTTTATTGAAATAAAGATTTTTTTCTTTTAAAAAACAGTGGATGATACATATAATATTAGAAGGATGTCACGTGAATATTTAAAGAAATTTTCCTTCGTTTACTGCAACTTTCCAGGACTATAATGAATTTGAGGGAGATAAAATGGCCATTAACTATATATATTATTTCATGTCCTCATTGAAACAACAACAAAAATTAATAATTTCATCAAAATTAGTAGCAACAAACAAAAACGAGTTCACTAAAACAATTCCATTTTAGCTTATTTTAAATTAGTAATGTCTTTTAAGAAGAATGAATCAGCAACTGATGATAAATATCTGCGTTCAGTTCCAAAATATTTTGATTTTCTTCTTGTATATTCAAAACTATTTTACTCTCTTCTATGCGTATTTACGCTTGAAAAAGCAATTATGTATTTTATAAATTTATTTTGAAGTATTTTTTCCGTTGGTTATTTGTGCCGTAGATTCATCTTTGTTTCGTACTCTTTTTGACATTTATAGGAATATCGTGAAACAGAGTTAGCAACTGATGAAAGCAAAGCTCTAAAATTGTATCGGATTGGAAAATAAATGCTTATGCAGAAAAAAAAGCATTTTTATTGGAAAAACAAATCGGAAAATATAGTTCTGTAAAATGAAGAGATATTTTACACTTTTTTGTACGGTTGCATCTTTTTGCCACAGTATATCCCGAATAAAATGATGTTACAATCACAATTTCGGAATTTCACAGTTTTCAGTTTTTATTTTTACGTAAACGTAGCATACAAACAGAATCTGAATTTACGATTTTGACGAATTCCATGTTTCTGACCTCCTTTTATCCAAAAAGTATAATTTTGAAATTATATCTTTTTGTGAATACAATAACTCAAAAATATTTCCAGCTAGACAGATGAAGTTTGTATGTGGTTATAACATCCAATTTATAAATACGTTTCAAATTTTGAATGAAACCCATACTAGGTGGTCTGTCTGCCTGCATAAAGGTGAATACTATAGCTACAAAACATTAAAAACTAGATGGTTAAAATTTGGTGCGCACATTTAGCCTCTATAGTATTGATTACTACGAAATTTATTAATTTCATCTGTCATAGAGTCTGTCTGGCCTTATGGATGTACGTAACCATGATAACTTAAAAATCCGATGGGTTAAATAAATGAAATTTGGTATGCGATTTTGATACTAAAATTGCAATTCTGCATCAAATGTTGTTTTCATCTGGAATAAAAATTAGGCTTCTAAAATGGATATTTTATTCATTACTATATCAAGAATCATAAAACTAAAGTGCGAGATCTGAAAATAAAACTCTGAGCACTCATGGAGTTCAGATCTTGCTCAAGGTTCATAGTTTTAGTGGAGGGGAAAAGCGGATAACACCTTTATTAGAGAAATGTAAGAGAGTTTCAGATAGACCACTCCTGTTGATTTAACTAGCTGCACTCCAGAAAATAGGTATGAGTTCTTCATAAACAGAATATGAGCCTTTTGCTGTCCTTTCTAAATGAATACTTGAAATCAAAAAAATATAGGCTAATGATAGAATCAGTCATGAACCAGTCAAAAATAATTGATTAAGTAAGTTTCAATTAAGTGGAAGGTTAGGTTCCGGAAACTGGTACAAATCTACGGTTCTAGGATTAAAACCGTATGCAAATTTTGTCCATTTAGCTTATTTCGTTTTGGAGTGATAGAATTCATATGCACATGGAAAATAGTCAAATTTTCATTTTGACAATTATTCCTAAATTGGATGAAAATATACATCTTTGAAAGTAAAGCCACATATTAAAAGTAATTCCATTTACCTCGTTACGTTTAAAAGTGGTCGCATTTACAGGTAGTGGGATACAGCAATCCAGTAATAGATATACACGATTCTAATTTTTTTTTTCGAAATCTGGAAGATCCGAGAAACTAGGAAATTCTTATAATTGCAATGCTTTCTCCTCTGTATAATTAATTTATATGTCATACTCTAGAAAAAAATGATAACTTTTCAAATAAGGAAATTTAATCTTTTTTGTAATCATGAAATGCAAATATAAGAAGAATAGGCAAATTAAATGCAGTTGAATTTTTCAATTTCTCTAAGATCATTTATTGATTTGATATTTCACTTTTGAAATATATTGAAGGAAAAAAATTGACTCTATAGAAATTATCATTATCAAAATTATATCTAATTTTGATTATATGAATTTGTACTAATTGCTCAAAACATATTAAATCATTCCACAGAAATAGATAAAAAGTATTTGTTAATAAATTGAACAACTATACAGATTTGCAAAAGGACAACGTAGGATCTCGATAGGACAAAGTGAAGAAAAAAAAATTGTTTAACTTTGAAAGCATGTCTTACTTTTTGAACGATTTTTTTTATTTCTATTATTAAACTCTGAAGCATTATTTGTTTAGCTCTACTTTTACTGGAAAATATTGAGTAATCTCTGATCATTTTTCTGCCCTGTTGATTATTTTATTAAAAGTTTGAATCCTTATTCGAATGCCAAATAATCAAATAAGTGTATTTATTAAAACTATTATCATTTTCGAAAAAAATACTTCAATTTACTCAAACTCTCTGTGCAGTTTAATTTGATAGCTTGCAATTAAGCCTGATATTTGGTTTTGCCAAATTATTTCGAATAATTAGGAATAATTGAGTGAAACAAAAGTATAAAATAAGGAGAAAATTAAATATTTTTTTCTTCTTTTTTTTTTCTGCCATGTGGAATTTAATATTTTTTTTTATTTATTTGCTTAAGTTCAAACATTACTACATCGAAAAACTATTTTATTTTTAACAAAATATTTATGCGTATCAATTGATACACACCTTTTTACTTTAAGCGATGTTTTGTAATAATTTGTATTAACATCATCTATTATTAATTTTAAAGCAAATAAATTCAAAATTGAAAAATACAATCCCGAGAATAGAATTTATTTACCATTTTTAACAGGAAGTAGTGGAATAACAAAATAGTTTTCATTAATGAAAATAAAAATTTAGAAAATGCCTTTACCCACATTTCAATCTTGTTGGAGAAAGAAAAAAACTAATATATATATATATATATATATATATATATATATATATATATATATAAGTAAACAAAAATGTAAGCATTATGAAATTAAAACCTATTACTGAAACAATCTAAAAATAAATTATTTCGGAAATGAAACTAAAAATTATTACGGAATCCAAACTAAAATTTAACTAAACTTAATTTCTTAAAGATAGACATTAATAAACTTTATACTTATGATTTTGAAAATTTATATACCAATCTGCCTCATGAAAAATTAATAAATGTCTGTACTTTTATATATGACAAATGTTTAAATGAAGATGTTATTACTAAAAATAACTGACTAGAATTATGTAATTTTAATATTTCCGAAAATTAAGTTTTTAATGGAATTAATTTTTATAAACAAGTAAAGGGCATTCCAATGGGAACAACTTTCTCAAGTGCTTTTGCCAATAATTTTCTACATTATTATGAGAAAAAAATAATTAAATATAATTTAATAAATGGTTGGAGGTATAATGATGACTTACTTTTGATAAATTTAGATAATATCAATCAGTGTATATATATATAATTAGTAATAAAAACCAAGTTAATAGGAAAAAAAGTATCAAAATTAAACCAAATATATATAATATGGTTTGAAACAACATTTAAAATCTGTTGCTCCCGATTTCAAATCTTAAGTAAAATGAAACTCTTATGGAGTACATATTATACTGAATGTTTCTATCAGTGAAAGCAGTTCTAAAATGAAAAATAAAAGTCACGAAAAACATAAAGATTTCATTTTTACAGAATGAAACGAAAGAGAATTTTCCCATGAAGTTAATTGATTCAATTTTATTTTTAAAACAGATGTAATTATTTTTTTTTCTCTTTCTCTTTCAAAACTCAAAATATGTAAGTCTATATATGTTATGAAGGATTGATTTTTTTAATACTGAACTCAATTCATTCTTTTTAATTCACTAGTTTCTTCCAGTTTAACTTTTTTTTAAAAATAAATGTGTACGAGCATGATTTTCGGAAATATTGTTTAGAATTCCCACAAGAACTTTTTATCCTTTCTAGACATAAGAAGTGCTTTATTAAGCGTTCATGTCACCATCACCATCAACCATTAATTGAAATATTTTTAAATTAGAAACAGAGTGACAGTGATTTAAAAAAAATTATTTTCTTACAATAGTTAACTGAAAACTGTAATTGCAAAATGTGTTTAATTAACATAAGTCAAAAACAAATATATATACTGAAAAACTATTCCTATCTTGATTCAAAAAATCAAAATCAAATTCTTTTTATTCTTTAAAGTTCAACAACCTGTTGCTTTACTTTTTTTGTTTTGTTTCAAACATGGATGGAAGCTTTTCTGGAATACACATCATTTTAATATTTCAAAGCGTAAGAATATTTTTTTGAAAGAAAAGAAAATCGTAAAATTTCAGAGAAAATTACTGAAAAAAGCGTTTTTAGAAGAATAATGCAAAATTCGATTTTCAATCCGGACGAAGTTAACTGATGCGAAATGACTTCTAAAACAGATCTAAATATTTTATTTCTCTCTTCTTTCAGAAACTGAAATATTTGAGGGCTATTAATGTTATGAAAGATGGTTTTTCTTTTTTTTGCTGCTGGATTTAATCCATTTATCACTCACATTTTCTTTCCAATCCGGCATTTATTTTGAACGAGCGTGATCTTCGGAGATATTGATTAGAGCTCCCCAAGGAATTTTTTCTACTTCTTGTTTCTTATTCTTGGGTTGCGGGAAAAGATTCTTCCCGTATTAAGGCATCAAATGTTTTCCTTTAATTAAACGTCTTCTTCATTTTGAAAAAGAAAATTGTTCCAAATTGTCTTGTCGATTTTTCTATCAAAGAAACCCTGCTTCCCTCGCTGGGCAAACTCTTCAATGGGAGTTCTGCTTCGTTTATTTCACTTTTGGGCAGGCAGTAAGTTCATGAAAGCTGTGGTTGTTCGACTCATTAAGTCATTAAGTGATAAAAGGAACTCTGTGATAAAGCCTATCATCTTGATTGACAATATGAAATTCTTTGAAAGAATGCAATCAAATGCAATCGCAAAAGAGCTGATTAGATGATAAAGCAATGATTGCAAAAGAGATTTCTTTTAATCGAGATTTTATTCAGCATTTTTAACTTTAAAATTTCGTACAAAAATAAGATTAGAGGAGATTTAAAAAGTGATAACAGATATTAAGAAATGACTGAAGATTAAATTATAATATATACTTTAAAATAATTTAAAATTTGTTTCTTTACATTTAAATTGTTTTGTTATTATAAGCGTAATTTCTTGCAATTTATACGATATAAATTCGTGAGTTCTTTACTTCAATATTATTTGCTTTAATGCATTTTTAGTGGTTTAAAAAAAATGAAACCATTCCAATTTTTGAACGAAATTACTCCGTTATTGATTAATTCATCGTGCCAAATAATCAATCAATTAATTTGGAAAATAAAAAAAATTATCCCAGTAATTATTATTTTGCATTGAAGTTGCATTAGTCTAGCAATTTTAAATTATAATAGAATAAAATGAGGAATATTACACGATTTGATTTGATTTGATTTGATTTGATTTATTAATTACCATTCTTATGCTGCACTATCTAGGTATCTGGTCTAGCAATTTTGAATTTTAGTCGAAAGAACATTGTTCTATAATTTTAAAATTGATTTGAGTATTTAATATCCCATATTGTAGCTATTCTGATCTCCTAATCGGGAGTGATAGTTGAATTTAAAAAAAGAACATATCTTATAAATTGAGTTGATTACTTAATATCTCGTAATGAAATTATAATACCTAACTACACTGGGTAAGTGATTTTAAATCATAGCTGAATTGTAAAAGACAATATAACTTATAAATTTCCCTTGTTGAAATTACACTTCCTATCTACACAGATCTATTCATTTTAAGTCACATTGGAACGAAAAGGATTACATATTATATAAATTGGTTTGAATCATTATCATCCTATAACTAAACATAACCACACTGATATTGTAATCTTGTGTGGTAATCAAATGAAAAGGGCAATTTATTGCATAAATTGATTTGATAAATTAATATCCTTTGATGAAGCTATTATACTAGCTAATACTATGTATTATATTGTCCTTTTGATTTATTTGAGCATTTTAATGATTTATTGTGAGCATGAGCTGGTCTAATGACTTTGGATGACAATCGAGAGGAAAGGCCGACATATCTTATAACTTGATTTAATTAATATTGATTACTTAAATTATTTTAATTACACTGGTCTACGAATTTTAAAACGAGTCAAATGGATAGGACAACATTTATCTTAAATTTATTTAATGAAATGATATCCATATTGAAGCTATGCTAACTAGCTGCACTGGCCTAGTAGTTTTAAATTTTAATCGGACAAAAAGAACAGATCACATAAACTATTCTGATTAATTAAAACCGCATGCTAAAGTTAAACTATTTAGTACATAATGAAATCATGGTCGAATAAAAAGGATGGCAAAAGAGCAAGCATAAAATTGTTAAAATGTATATTCTAAATCAAAGTTGCCCTCTATCATAACAGCGAAATTGAGATTTCATCATTTCTTTCAGAGTATATGAAAAGGGAAGTTTAAGTTTTTACATAGTTGTAATAAGCATTAATATTTATAACACGTCAACAATGCACTAAATTCCACAATTAATTATTTTTTTAATAAAAACTGTTCATACAATGCTCGTAAACAGTTCGCTTTCTTTGCTTTCAAATAAAATATTTGGTGCATTTTATAAGATTGTTTCAGCTAAACTATGCAATTTAAATTTAATAACAATAAAACCATATTAAAATTTTTTATTTTTTATTTTCAAACAAGTGGAAATAAAAAAGTTCTTAAGGTAAATAAATTTATTAAGTTTGTTAAAAATATTCATTGCTTTATAAAGCCTCTAACAATGAAATAGAAGATCCCTTTTCTGAGGTTCTCTAGGGGAAGTAAACAGATTGAAAATGTAATTAAGAATGATAAAAAAGGCTTTAAAAAATTTCTTCAACAATTGTGAATATGCCATTCATTAAATGAAGAATCATTCGGTATTGTACAATAAGAATTACCAAAATTGAGTGCTTTTTAAAATTCATGTTTATTTTTCTATGGAATGTCTTGTCTAGGTTAGATTTAGCAAACAATAATTGAAGATTGCTTCACAACCGAATCAGAAATATTTTAAAATGACCGCCTCTTTGAATAATTAGCTAATTGCTTTAAGTTTAAAAAAAATCATAAAAATAAAATTATAAAAAAAATTGCGTTCATATTTTGGAAAAAAAAAACTATAATTTACGCCTTGAAAAATGTTTTAATAAATACATTTGAAATACAATTTTTGAAAGATGACTTTTATTGGTGAACAAGAAAAACTGAAAACGTTTTCAGCTATTTTTTTTATCCTTAGCCTTCAATTTATAATTAATTGCTATAAAATTTCGAGGCCTTGAAATCATATCCTTCTGAAAGTCATTGTCTTATGCTGTCCCTCGTAACAAATAAAATTAAATTAATCGAATTTAAATAATATAATTTCAAGCAAAATATATAATGTATAACTTTCAAAATAATTAAAAATCATAAAATGAATAAATAGTTCCACCTTTTGTAAGTAAGAAACAAACCAAGCTAAATAAAAGAACTTATGCTTTTTTCACATATTTTATATTATTTTGACTACAATATAATCTCAAAAAAGAAATTTATTCTAAAATAAGTCCCATTTTGTCTTGAAATAACATATTAAAGTAAAGCATTTAGCATTTTATTTCCATTATCTTTTATTTAATTTAAAGCTATGATTCTTTGCTCGGCGCCATTTTTTCATTTCTCTTTTTTTTTCATTTTTTACACTTCATGTGACAATTAATACTTTCATTTTCCTCAAATGTCTACAATTATAGAAAATATAGATTTTCTTAGAATGATAAAAAAGACTTATTATGTGTAAAATAATCTTTGTTAGAATAAAACTGAGCTTATATTTGTATCGTATATAAAGTAAAAAACGGTTTTTGATAAAAATTTTCATTTTATTTTACTTGTATTTAAAAAAGTATATTAATGCCACATTAGCGGTTTTATTTATTGTAACAGCAATTATACATTATACCACTCATTTTATACTTTTCAACCAAGAAATGAATGTTAAAAATTCATCGAATATCACACACAAGTTCAGGAAACTAGAGATGTTGTTAATAATATGCTCTATGTTACATAAGTGTCATAGTAGGTTTTAATCCGGAATTTCTGTGTAGACATTTTTAATTCTTTTAGAAATTATATATTCTTAGCATTTAATCTTAAGTTTTGATTTTATACTTTTTCCGGTATATTTTTCATTATTGCTACATCCTTCTAATGATAATTATTTAAATTGCATGTTGTATTAATAAATTCAAGCAATAATAATAAAATTTTAAATGAGAGAGGACGTTAAAAAATTAGAGAAAAAAAGAAAAACAGTTTTATAAGTCTGTCTTAATATATGAAGAAACATCTATTATGATTCAAAAGATAAAAAATAAAATTCCATATTTATTTTAGATATTTGTTCACGTTCTAAAATAGATATAAGATATGATACATTTTATACAAAAAAAAGTCTAACAGTAACTTGCTCCCTAACTGTCTGTCATTAGTTTTTCATTGTCATATTCAATTTCTTTTTATAGAAAACCATACTTATTATTTATAGCAGCCTTATACGAGTCTTGCTTTTCGATCGTTATTAAATCTTATAATCATTAAACATCTTTATAAGGGTTCCGAAAAATTGAACAGATTTGAATTGATGAAGAAAAATCGTGGGAAAGCAAAAAGCCGCTTACAACATAGATAGCATAGGTATGAGAGATGTGCATATGAGACGAATGTATTTTGTTAGGAGGTGGCAAATTCTGAATTATTTCCCAACTTTACTTCTAAAGTGATTGCAGTGACCTAATGGTAAGGTTTCGGCTTCATGACTGTAGATTTCCAATTTCTCTACCCGATTTCAAAACAGAATCGTCGTGTGTGAGTGTATGATACCGGTAAATCTGATGTCAAAGGCCAAACGCCCTTCCGTCGGCATCGTGTCTAAGTCTGGAGAGGGAATGGAAGTACCAGTTCAGTTGCCACCCTCGTCATCTGACCAGGGTTCCAATTTACTAGATTCCATCGCAAAACATCTCTCGTGTTAATTCCAAACGAAACTTGTAGAATCGGGATTAAAAATATTCCATAGATTCCCAAGTACCTTTCCACTGGATTTTCTTATTTCTAAGTTATTTCTTCTTTAATATACGAATAGCCAGATCTAACGAATTTGTCCCGAAATTTGACTCAGATCTGCATGTTTGGTGGAATAAACATATGCCATTGTTTATCAGTCTGTTTTGTTCCATTTTTGAGCTAATCTGACCAAATTCTCATGGATGATGAGACAGACGGACCTCCCTTATGCGGATTTCAACCGAAGTAAGCTACATGAATTCTTAGTTTAAAAACTTTATGCCCAATTTCATTCCCCTATCTTTGCACAGACAGATTGCCCGCAGATAAACATAAGTCCAAAGATTTATTTATTTATTTATTTATTAGACTCAAGGAATCTAAAATGTAATGATTCGTTACATTTGAAAAGTAGAACAAAAACAGGAAAGGTTGATTTTTTTATATATATATTCACGATATTTTCTGCTTATATTCATAAAATTAAAGCATTGAAAATACCATCTAAGATGCAACCAATGTTTCAAAGAACATTTATTCAACATAAAAAAAATTCTTTATTATTGCTCCGAATTTCATATACATGGAACAAATCCTAAATAATTCTATTGCTCAACACATTATTTAATTTAGCTTTGCCGTTAAAATAAAAATTTTAGTTACAAACTAAATTTATTACAAAGAAACGAAAGGATTAATAATCTCTTCCTCTCCAAATATTTGATCCTTTACCACATGCATTAAGCCTTATACGGATACTGATTTCTCGTATTCTTTGGCCAGTAAGTTTATAAGTGCTCTTGGCAAGCCGTCAGGCTACTTCATGGAGTCGGAGCCATTAGTGATGGTTTCTCGATAACTTTTCTACTACCTCTTTCAGTCAGATAGTAAATCGAACTTCCCGATATTTGATTCATAGCTGCTTCGTTCGCTCAAGTCTCCTTATTCCTTTACTCAAGCAGTAATAATCTTTCGGCAGTTTTTGACATGACAGTTCTAAGTATAGCTTAACTGCTACCCAATGTTTTGTATTAGATCTCTCTTCGGCTGTAGAAATGAGAAATGTAGAGGTTTTTATTTCCTTTTCTAGGGACGTGGTAGGACGGATGTTTGGTTTATTGCAAAACCAAAATCCTATATCAGTTGATGGAGTTTCGCGATGAATCCTATTTTGCGGAGAAAACACGTTGGAGCTGTAAATTTTACTCGTACCATTTGGGAGTCTCGCATGGTGTTTGAAAAAATACAGCGCGATTTAGTAGTTTGAAAAAAAAATGGGCGAAGGTGATATTAAATATGAATTTTTATTTCCTTTTAAATTTTTAATTCCAAAAGGTGGTTAAAAAATTAGTAATTAGGAAATTACTAATAAATTAATATCTATTATTTTTGGGAAATATCTTTTCTATAATTTTACAATAAACATTTTAGACAGACATATATGAATTGATAATTTAATGGCAATAAAGATGGGCTCTAATTCACCACTAAATATCGTTAGTATTATCAGAACTGCGTTTTTCGACTAAGTCAAAACACAATTAATATATTGTTATTGTTTTAAAATGTTAATAAAATAGGCGAAGAAGATATTAAATATGAGTTTTGACTTCCTATTAGATTTTCAGTTCCAAAAGTTGGTTAAAAAATTAGTAATTAGGAAATTACTAGTAAATTAAAACCTATTATTTTTGGGACACATATTTTCTATAATTTTACAACAAACGTTTTAAGCAGACATAAATGAATTGATAATTTAATGGCAGTAAGGATGGGGATTACCAGTCAGTATTACCAGAACTGCGTTTTTCGACCAAGTCAAAAGACAATATATTCTTATTGCTTTAAAATGTTATTTCTGTAACAGAAAAAAATATGCATGCAAATATATATGCAGCACATACTGTATATTGATTGTGTTTTTCCAGATACAGCGTTTTAAAATAACAAGACTAAATATTTTTTCGTTCTGACTTGATCACTTTCAGCTGCATACTTATGGTATATTTTTTTCGGATATCTGTCCCTCAATTAAACTAAAAAAAACTCTTTTAGACAGACACACTTGAATAAGTTTTTCTAATATAATATCTTTTGAAATGATATTTTTAATATGTCACAATCATAGAAAAAAATCAATGTTTGGTGCTCTATTCCCTGTTTTTCTTCCCTTGTTTAAATATCCATTTTTTATTTTAATTATTTAACTTTCATATTCTCATGAAGTAAAATCTTTTGGTATTTATGCATTATTAAAATCTTTAAAATTTCTCTTATTATCAATTAGTTATTCGGGCAAGAATATTTTTACATACATATATTGGAGATGATAAACCTATTTTTGAATATATTTTTTAATATTCACTCCAGCACTAATTAGAAACTGGGATTACATTTTACATCTACATTAGGTCTGGATTAAATATAATTTCCCATTAGCGTATATACAATGGAAAGATTTAAAAAACAACTTATATATTGTTGATAAATACAAAAATTAAATTCATTCTGAATATAAGAATTTTATTTTATTGAAAGTTAACTAATTGTTTTGGATGTATTTGTCTTTTAAATCTATTTATGGCAGTACATCTGGATTTTAATTTGACAGTCATCTACTATTACTTATCAATATTAATTTTAAAGTGAAATTGAAAAAAACAATTAATGAAATTTCGAGTTTAAAATGTTATTATTATATAATGATATTAGCTCCGAAATAAAAGGGGAAAAAATGAAAAACCAAATGAATGTGTGCTAACTAGTAAAATTGCATCATTAGTGAAAATTTTCAATACAACTATTGTAATTACATGCTTTTTTCTAATAGGAATCACACTATCTTACCATTAAGATCTAAACACATTAAGTAATTAACTTTTCTAAAAGTACTACTGAAAAATTTGATTGATTTTGTTTGATGCCATGGGTTCTATTAATTATTTCCCTTCATTTTTTCCCATCTTCAGTGACATGTCTCAATTCGATTTTTCCGAACTACTTAAAAATGCTATTTGAGTTTGAATGCTACTAATACGTAATGGGTAGAGAGCTGAGACGTCTTGTGAAGACATTCATGATTTTTTGCCATAAAGTACTGACAGAAGATTCAGGTTTTCTATACAGAAACTGTAATCTAATTCATTCATCATTGCTTCTGCATTTTTTTACTATCAAATATTTACTTTAAGAAGATTTAAAAGAATGTGTTACATAATAAAAAGGGTTTTGACTTTTGCCTAATCTTCATAATCTTCCAAATTATCATTAGAATAATAATTTAAATTTCAAAATAAAATTATTTCCCATACAGTCAGTTTTAGCAAATAATGGGTAAACTATGATATATTTTTTAATAAAATAGAATAAATTTCTTGAATAAATTTTAGTTGTTTCACTAACATAACGAGGTTAGAATTACAAGCATGAAGGATAGATTTCTTTCATGCATTTCAAATTGTAGAATACTGTTTTCTGTGAATAATGAATTTTATGACAAAATGTTTTTACATAAATAACTTCGCAAATGTAGATATAATCTATTACAGTTTTTAAAATTCAGATTAGATTTAGATTAGCTAGGATAACATTTTTTTTTTTTGAAGCAACAAATTCGGCAAGAGTTCAGGTTTAATCGGGTGAGACAATGAAACTTGAATTGCCTTTTTATTCCAAATTTCTGCACAACACCAGCAGAGAGATGTTCCGTTCACCATAACAGAATCAACATGCATCACATCCACATAACGACATTGTTTAGTGAAATCGAGTTTCGAGCCAATAGCCTTCGGCCCTTTAAGCCTACACCCTACTGCTAAGCTACGGCCGCTTCTAATTACGGCAACTTATATGAAACTATTGACCAGTTTTAAAACTTTTAATTTCAACAAAAAAAGTTGATATATTCTATAAGAATACTTAATTGATCATATAAATTTATTGAATCTTAAGCTGAAATATGCATTGCACTGTTATATTAAGAATTATATTTTTATGACGACTTGATTTTATTTATAAAATAAAATTTAGATTTGAGATGAATGAATATATGTTGAATATAATTTAATTACGAATATAATTTAAATATGAATGTTTCACACTAATTCATAAAAACTCATTCAAAAGAATAAAGTATCATTGTATTTTTTCTACGTAATTCCATGCTTTCTTCATAACGTCATAATTTTTATTTTCATACAATATGTCTAAAAATTCCTTTCTAAATGGTCAATTCAAATTTCATCTGTCTATTGAATTTAACCTTTATTCTCCAAGTCATGAATAATAAAAGACAATTTAATTTTATCAAACATATGTTTGATTTGAATTCACCTGTATTGCTCATTCGAAAGAAATGCACAAAATAAGAGCACTTCAAACTAAAATGTTTTTTTTTTCTTTTAGTTTTGGAAGTATAGAACTTTTTGTCTACAGTTAGAAATCTCATGAGCAGAAGCCTGAGTCTATAACTAGTTTTAATGTCACAGATATTTCTTCAACACACACACGGAAATAGGTTAGTCCAAAAAGAAAGGACCCTGCACTTTGAAAATCATGTAATTACAAGGATCCCGTAACACGCAGGTTAAAAGTCACGAAAATCTTTTTGTTCTTTTTGGAAACAATTAGAGAATTTTCAATCTCACCGGAATCCCTTTAATTGTTGTTGTTCGCCATACCCCATCTCTCTTTTTTTCAGCAAGAGCTTCTTCTTTAATTGCGTAAATATAGGTCTTTTGGTAATTAACAACATTTGAGGCACGACGCTTGAAAATTAATTCTTTAGCTTAAGAATGTAATTCTGTTGATAGAACTATTGAATACTATTGTTAAAGTGAACGATATAGAATGTTGAAAATTTCCACTTTTAATTCCATTTTCTCAGAAAGGAAGGAATTCAAAATGTTTCATTATGTTGTTTGATTGCTATATAAGGTAAAATAGAGTGTTTCAGTTAAAATGCATTACTTTTTATAGAGGGTATTTTTACGATACATTAATTTTTTTACAAAGAAAATAATTTCATATAAAGCTATAGAAATAAAATACTTTCTTACTGTTTTTATGACTATGGCATTATGAACTAAAAATGAATAAAAAATTGTGAATTGAAAAAAAAATTAATTTTGATCTGTATGGAAAAGAATTACGCAGCTTTGATTATAAAAATATCGGGAAAACCAAACTTCGTTTGGAAGTTTTGTAGAAATATTTAGATTCGAATTACATACTGACTACATATGAATCATCATTTTCAATCTCATCTACATATATGCAGGTCATTTAAGTAAAAAAATCATGAATACACTTAGTTTAACATGTTATTTGAAACAATCTATTATATTACAGTATTCATTTTACAGTTTATTTATCATTACTCATATTTTTAAACTTTCACTCAGTTTTATCATGGTGAAAATGGCTCCAAGTTGGCGCTATATGAGATTTTAAGTATGACAGCAGACAAAAAAAGTAAAAGGCTCTAATAGTTAGGTATAAGAAAATGTTTTTTTGTGTTCTTTTTTTCAGGGAAGAGACTTATATAGATACACTTAAAAAGCAAAGCCTTATCTCATTGTAAAATTTGATTCAAATCGTAAGAGCTGTTTAGGAGATACACGAAATAAATTTAGATTTACACAAATTTCTCATTTAAAGTTATAAGATATGACAAAATCGTGGTTGGAGTGTTTCCGTAGATCACTACTGTAGATATTTTTCGAGCATTTTTCAGTAGATTACTATTGTAAATCAGCCATTTTTATGGTATGCTTATTTTTTGAGAAGCCTATTAAAACTTTTATAATTAAATTATTGGTTCAAAAATACGAAATTTTCAATACATTCACTCTGTAAATAAAATACATTTAAAAATATTTTAAATTAAAAAATAATAATTTTTTTGAAAACTTATTCTCACTTATTTTAGAAACATGACCCCTGATTTTTAAGTTTTTCACATAATTTTACATTACGATTCTTTAAAAATACATTTTAAGCAGATTTGAATATTTTATTTAATTTAAAGATAATATTCAGAAATTAACTTTACTCGTGCGTTCTGAATTAGTTAAAATTTAGTGATTTTTTTATTAAAATTTATTTGCCTATTTGGATACATTCAACTCTTAAAATGGTTAAACAGACTGACTTTAGCATAAAAGAGGAATGTATTTTTTAAATTTAATTTAATTTCGGAAAAATAATAGAAAGCATAATAGTAGAGCATAGAATAGTAATAATAGAGAAAATAGTAGAGCATTTCAAAAACTTGTGAACCTGAGAAAAACAACCTTTTGAAATAAACAATTTAAGTGCTTAAATGCAAATTGTATTCACAATGTCATTGGAAGATAAAATGTAGAAATGGAGGTGGATTTGTATTTATAACGCAACTGTGAAGACATGTGTATTGATTCCATTGAGATTCAAAATTCTTCCGATAGCTTAACATAAAACTTTTAACTCGAAGTTTCTTTCGCAATATGTATATCCCTGAATTTATTAAAGGCATAGAATTCAGTAAATTCCTTCAAAATGATGTTAAGCCCAGTAAAGATAAGAAAACTGAATCAAAATTAAATTTTAAAAACTCAGAGGAATTTTTTAAAATTTCATTTTCAGAAAAATCACCGAAATACGTGTAGAAAATAATTTTAAAATCTCTTTTGAATAGCATTTAAAAAAATGCATCACTATATCAAAAAATGATTCCTATCAATTTTCTTGCATTAGCTCGCAAATTTTCCTGTAAAATAAATTAAAGATGCTAGTTCAAACTAACGATACTGACTGTAAAATTTGGCTAATTGGTGGTATAAGCCAATTAAAAATCATTTAGGAGATTTGAAACAACGAAATGTGTATGGTTTAAACATAAAAAAAGAAATGCAACTGTTTTATTTAATTGTTTGTTAGGACACCGGGCGTTAACGGGTTAATGCATGAGAACTGCAATTGATAGAACTCGTGGTTTTTGATTATATTGAAGAGCACTAAAGTATTCTTTAATATAAATTCTCCCCTTCAGCTTACAAAGTTTACTTACTAAAGATTATTTAATTCGCATCATTTACTGATGTAAAATTTTAGATGTTTTTAAGCGAACTTGTACTCGTTTATTTAGTGTTAAACTTCTAATTCAAGCTCAGTGCTTAGCGTTCTTTCCAAAATAATTACCATAGATTTTGAATATTAGAAGAGTGAAAAATGGTTTTTCTTCCTATTTAGTCAAAATGTATTTGCCAAGCAATCTGTCCTCAAGACATAAAAACTCTTTTTACTTTCTAATGTGAGTTTTTTTTTGGTCATTGATATTGATTTACATGAAATGATTCTCAGTCACCAGAATAATTAAGAGACAAGACCAAATAATTCTTCTAAATAAATATTTTGCTCAAAGTTTATATCTCAATTGTGTGGCATTAGGAGATCATTAACTGGACAATGAAAATAATACTTCGGATACACTGGGTAGTGATATTTTGAAATAATGTAACAAGAGTGAACCTGTTTGAGATACACCAGGAGACACGCGAAATGGTAATAACGTAAGAGCAGTTTCATGTTGATCTTAATTTTCGGAAAAGAAATTCCTGTTCTTCATGTTTTAAATTATTTTGAAAACAAAAACATCAATCCCATTTTTGCTTACTTTTGTGAATCTGAATTGCGCTTGTTTGATTTTATCTCGGTGCTTTCACACTAAAACCAATGCATTATTATAAAATGCTATAGCAACTTTTATTAATAACTTTATTATAAATTAAAATTCTTATTGAAAAAAAATTCGCTTCGAGGCTCTCATTTACACCTTCCGAAGTATATCTTTACAGCGTTTGGAAGCTTAAGCTCTAATGCTTTGTCGTGCCGAGCCTCAACATACACACATAATTCATCTCTATTATTAGTAGAGATGTTATATATATAATATTACGAAACTGGGCCTATTGTGTTAAAATTTATACCAATTATTTTAATTAGTATAAATTTTAAGTAGCAATATAGCCATATCTGGCTCCTGTTTTACAAATTAGTAAACTAAAAATAATTGACTAATTAATTTAAAATAATTGACTTAATACTTGATTTAGTATATATATATCTTAACTAGAGCTAAACAATGGCGTAATTGAGTACAATATAGAGAGATGCCCGATTTTTCCTGATAATATATAGCTATTCTCTGAAAAAAAATGAAGATTATTCATTGTCATTCGTGGGTGTTTGTACTTACTTTCAAGGTCAAATAGCTTGGGTTGAAATTCTCTGGAGTATAATAAGATTTCGAAAAAGTAGTGATGGAATTAGACATAATCAAATCATTATCCGAATGATTTCAATTGTAAAACTTATCTTTTGTTAAACTTTCTTTACAAATTTTCTATTATTTTAAATTTGTTTAGAATTAATAAATATAGGCGTGAATTTAGTATTTCCTAAAGAAATCTTTTGAAATGGTGCCAAATCTACCATATTCAGATATATGCATTAGGTTGTTGTTTTTTTCATAAATTTTTTATGATGTTTGTATATTTACTATTTTTGGAGAGGTTGTTAACGGAATAAAATCTCAAAAAATCCTTTCAAATTGGCAATTCTATGAAGAAAACGGATTTTCTTTCAACACCATTGAAAGTTATGATCTAGGATTCATTCTCTACCCAAGGGATTTACCCGTAATTGGATAATAACTTCACCCATCGCACATCGCCGTTATTAAATCAAAATGGGATTGATATACAATGAAAGGAAAACTATGAATAATTTATATGAAATTAAGTACACACACAGAGATGCATATGCAGCAAACAACTATTAACTTAATTGGACGCATACATATATTATTAGATATATCTAATGCAATGAAATTTATTTGACTTGCATTAACTTGTAAAAGAATTTTTTGGACTATCAGAAATAGATTTATGTATGCCTGTGTACTTAAGTAGCTTCTGACAATTATGAAATATTGTGAAGTCTGGCACTGAATTTCTTAGAGAAAGCACAAAATTTGCATTTGAGATATATTAGCAACAGCGCAAGTAGGAACATAGTAGCTACTAAAGTAATAAAAAAAGTAAAAATTACATTTCATAAAACAACCCTTAAGAATGCTAATTTATTTTAAACGGTTACTTTTATGAACTAATTATCAGATTTTACAGTTTCTGAGATATATGTATAAAATATATTAATTTTAAGAGTTTAAAGTACTTTTAAGATAATTTAAGATTTTATTCCTTGCGAAATATACTATTTGTGAAGAGAAGTGAATGTGATAAATTTACAATTTCCATATGTACACATCAAAGCTGAATTAAAATATTTATCAAAGGTTTACAGGTAATTTGAGAGATTTTAGAGCTGGAAAGAGGTTTTAAAAACATGCTGGTAATTTTTTATATAACAAAGAAAAAATTTAAATGATATATTTTTTTCTTTTGCATTTTTTTGTGCCCAATTTCTAACTTTTTAACAGCAAAGTATTTAGTAACTTTTATTGCATCTATTAAATTTCGTATCATAAAAGAATTCTTTCTACATCTGCTTTAAGTCAAAAATTTTAGCAAATTTACAGTAAAATAAAAAAAAATATTTAAGTGTATTTCAATAAAAATATCGATTCACTTAGTTAAAATTAATGGTAAAGAAGTATTAATTTCATCTAGGCTTATAAAAAGAATTTCGCAGAAAGAAATAAATATTTTTTTAAAGAAAAGCTGGAAAAAGAAGCTTTCCACAAAATACTTTTTATATTTTCTTGTAAATTAATTTTAATATTAGAAGAATTTTGAAAAGAAAAATATTCTGCTATATATATAGTTTCAAATAATTTATAGAAACTAAGCAATGCATTTTAATAAATCTTTTTTTTTCAAGTTTTGCAAAACGACAATAAAACATGGATAAAATTAGCATTTAAATATAATTTCAAAATGTATGATTTATAGTTAATTTAGGAGATTATTTTTGATAAATTTATTATAAAATAATTTCTTGAGAAACCAAGTATTACAAGTCATCTTATATATTTTATGCACTATTAATAATGTTGTAAATTCATAATATTGCGTTCTTACAATGTTAGTATCATCAATGAAAAGAGATTCACAAATATACATAAAGGATGCCAAGTCACTAACCTAAGACTCTGGGGAAAATTTTTCAATTAGTTGAGGAATCTTGCGACAAAAAGTTTCTAGAAAAAACAAGATGTTTTGCTCTATTTCTATTAAGAACTGAGATCTGCGAGCCCTTCTAGAAAAATTAATACTGTGTCCTAAGCCGTGAAAATTTCATACCATGTCTTTATTACATACAATACGATATGGACAATTCGGTACAGTAGAAGTGAAGCGCTCACACGAGAATTAACTCTTTTTGATATATCGTATTGCTGAGCTCTATCATGCCGCTACTGTTATTTAAGTAGTAATTTGCTTCTGCCTGGAAGTTAATAATTTCTGCAAGCGCAATATTTATGCATGTTTCGACTGTTTCTTACTACCTGTGCATCGTGTTTCTATTGGGATGAGGCATCCTTTTTCGTAATAGGGTTTCTTAGACATTGTCTAACATACAGTCCTACCGAGGGCAAGTGTCTTAAAACAATTGAGATGGAAAAGAAAAACATGTGCTGTCTTGAATTATCAGCTGATTGTTTTCTCCAATTTTATTTTTTAACAATAAAAAATTCAAATATGTAAAAGATAACATTTTTTCTTTCAATATTCTTCCCAAATGATAGCTTGATATTATTCTTGATTTTTATCTTTTGTGTTTTAAACGTTTTGATTTTTAGATTCATGAAGACTTCATTGCATTTTCGATTTAATATTTTTAAATCTTTGATATCTGATGAATTTTTGTTATGACTATAATCATTTCATAAAATCAAGGAATAATGTAACAAAATTTAATCCTTTCTATGGCCTCTGAAAATATGCTTATCACTAAGTTATCAATTTTTGAATGTTCATTATAAGCTATTTTTCCTCCTCTGCTTGGAACAATAATCCTTTAATGCACAAACTAGTAAAGGTTCAATAAACAGTTTAAACTCATAATATTTTTAACAGTTAAATAAATTAACACTAACGTTTTTTTTAAACAGTAATGGGCCAAATGTAATATTGAAAAGAGAACTGGCTTATATTCTCGCCAAATTTTCAAAGAAACATTCCTTTCAATTTTCTGACTTTCTTTCCTCAACTGAGATAATAACTATTTGTGAATTAATTATTACTTAATAATAGTAATTAACGTATCGAATTAGTTTTTAATCTATTAAATTAAATAAATGACTTTTCTTAAATTAATTTCTGTCCAAATTTAATTTTGCTTATTATCACTAGAAAAAGAATGACCATTTATAGAGTTGAATTGTAGACAAAATAAGAAAATATTTTTATCACTTGAAATATTATTACAAAATAAATATTTAATGAATGTTACTTTTAAAAAATTTATTGCTATTTAATATTTAAATACAACCCAACAAGATCCTGAAACTTTTACCGAACCAGAGTATCATCAACTTTTTTACCTTGTAAAAACACAATCAAATGTTAAACAATAGAAAGATTTATTTCTTAAATTCTTTATTTCGATTAATGTCGAAAAATGTACAGTCACATGACAAAATGAAGCTCCTCTAAGATTTATACATTAAGTCTATACAGTATAAACTCAATGAACACTCTGAATTTCTTAAATATAAATTGCCTTCGCTGGGGATGATAAAGTGCTTATAATCACGGTATCTATAAATCGATACTGTTATTTTTAACGTTTATAGTGATTCTTCATCAGCAGTAATTCCGAAGCAATGTAGGAATATTTTTCTCACTGTATTAAGAAAGTAGTTGATCCAAGATATAGTTTTAGAGCCCTATTGATTGTTAAGAGGAGTGAAATATCTATTAGCTTAATGATTTATTATATCTACTTTCTCTGTTAAATTTAGGCAATTTTCAAAGGGATATTAAATGTTCGAGTGAAAAGGTACATATCGCATACTGAGTAATTTTCTTTTGTTTGGTCTTTCCTTATTGTTTAAGGTTTCTGTAAATATGATGACTGGTTTTGACGAAGTTTCATGGGCGCTATTGAGTGTTTTAATATTCGTTTAAACATGTATTATATGATTTCTATTCGTTTTTGAAAAAAAATTCTTGAATGCTTTTTTTGAAAGATCATGATGCTCTTTGAGTCAATTATGAATATTGATTAAATACTTGTTATTTTTAATGAAAATTACAGAAAATTGGCGCCTTAAAAGTAAACGAAAAAAATGTCAGTTACATCTCTATTGTGCGAAGTATGGCATAATCATGTCGCCATCACATAGCATGAATATGCTATATGATGAACAGTACTTTATGTTGGGTATTTAACAAGAATAATTGCAATGGCATCTGTTTTAAACAGGATTCACTCCTTAATAAGAAAAAGAAATAGTATATAAACTGCATATTAGATCGTTTAATACAATTAAATAATTAATTTAAAATTTAAATTGTTATAATAAATAATTAGTAACATTTACTTTTAAATTATAATTTATTTATTAAATTTTAATAAATGAAATAAAATTTAATGTTAAAAATAATTAGTTTATAAATTTTTGTTGTTATCAATTGAATAAATATACTATGATTTCAGAAGTTGTGAAATATTATGATTAAGAACTAATTTTAGTGACAATTTTAAATGAATACACTAAATCCTGACAATTTTAGTGTATTCATTTAGAAAGTTCAGAGAGTGCTATTTAAATTATTATATTAGCAGATTACCGTTATTAAAGTTCGTAATTAAATTATAACGTATGGATTTCTTTAATAATAATGTTTTAGATTTAAAATTTTACTTCATTTATAATACTTTAAAAACCCAAAGTTTGCCTTGAATATTCATTCAAGGAAACATAATTTTCAAAGTACAACTGGTAAATAATTTTTTAAGGTATAAAACTTTGCTGCACCAATCAAATATAATAAATAATGAGTGAAAAAATTTACATATTCTAACAACGTTATCTTATTAGCCAAAAAACTCTAATAGTTAATATTTAATTATCTATTGTCAGAATACAAGAAAAGATATAACGCTTAACTTTCTAATAACTATGTTAGTCAGCAATTTATAATTTTTATGTCGTCTTAACTTTTTTTTATGGATGTTGTAAATATTCTGAAGATGAAATATTGTTTTTTCTTACTGGCTGTCACAGATGTTGTACTTGCCAGTTTACAGCTATGTAGAACTAACTAATCTGTTATCTACGCTGCTGTACTAATGTATTAATCCATGTGTGAAGATAGGATTGCGAACAAAGATAGGTAATGATTTAAAGGATCCACAGGCCTTACCTTTCGAATGGCTTAAAAACGATATCAAGTTCTTTTCTGTTTTTCTACCAAGATCTTAGTTTTAAAATTAACGTTCTGAATTATCCAAATCTAAGCTAAAATTTAATTTGACCATCATTTGAAAGTTGGGAAAAGGCCAACAGAATTCTTGAAAATTTGTATGAACTAGATAGCTGTTTTTCTTTGCATATAATTTTGATATAGGTGAAATCTCTAAGGAAGTCTTTCAATTAAATTATCATCAGCAATAATGGTGATTTCAATCTCATTTTATCTAGCATTTGTAGATAAAATGAGTTATGGGCTCATTTTATCTACAAATGCTAGATACGATTATGATTTATGGGCTCGTAATAAACGAAGTGGGATTTCTTCTGTTGATCAAAGAAATCATGAGATATAGGTAGCACTTGACGAAAAAGTTCGTCTGAGCTCCTCCTTAGAGGTGCTTAGGGAAACTTGTCTCCAGATTTTCATTTTGCGTAAAGAAAATCATAGAAACTTATAACCATCAGTCTGATGACAGCGAGCGATGGTTTGATAAGGTTTGGCATACCATCGGATTTGTCGACCAGTATCGTCTACAGTTAAATGCATATGCAAAGGGCAGAATACATCATCTGTTTCCAAATAATCTTTCTCAAATGTACCATATCATCCCCTAACTCTTTTATATCAAAACTAGTTTCTTTAATCTTAAATCATAAGCATCAGATCTCTCGATAGTGCTTTAACCGTCATGATTAAATTAAATGACTAAGCCAATGATAGGCATGGGCACAGTTAGCAGTTTTCTATGTATTATCTTTAAAACTGTTATTACTCTCTGTATTTTAAAACACAAAGGCTTAAGAGTTTATATTTGCATCTATTTATTATGTAGAAAAATATAATAATTCGTTTTTTCTTTTACAGAATTTTACGTCAATAAAAACATACTTTCAATCATTGTGAGATAATACGTTTATGAATATATATGAATTGTTTGTGCAAAAATTTTTCAAACGTGAGAATTTGGCTTTCATCCAAAATATATGTTGGATTTGATTTTACATTTACAAACCTAACAAAAATCAAGATTATTTCTTTCGTGACAAATGTATAACAGTTCTGGTAATGGCTATCGTGAATGCGTGACATAGAGTATTAAGATTTTACTCGGAACTTGTTTTCTATATTTCATTTTATACGAAATACAGCTAAATAACCTTTATTTAGGATTTCAGAATTCTTTCACTACTTTGATAAAAATAAATACAAAATTTTACGTGGAAAAAGTTCATTGAATTCCTGTAGGGATATTCTTCAAGTCGTTTTAAAATTAATCATTTATTATTTTTTGTATATAGGATCGAAAATTCCAATAAATGCTGAGGAAGTTATGAAATAATGAGAAATACTTAATTCCTTTTAATATAAATTATAACTTTGATTTTATTCATTTTATATTGATACGATTCATTTACGCGATTATGCGATATCTTGTTGAGTGTTATTACATAGATTATATGATAAGGCATGGAAGGAAACACGTCCAACATATTTAATACAGCCACTAAAATGAATAAACTTATTCAGAAATATATACGAGTTATTTTTTTTGAATGGCGAGAAAATTGCGAGTGAATATATAATTTCTTTACATAGATAAGCATTCAAAAATACATGTAATTACTGATATCATGAAGCATCAAACAAAGATCTTCGGTAAAAATAGTGAAATAAGTTGTCCTGAAAAATAATTACTATTGCTTTAAATAGACATTAACTTTAAAAATATCCGTTCTTCTGAAACAAATTCTGCATTAAGAGGTGCCGAGAGTATTCTCATTTCGAGTTCGACTTCTAATTTCAGAGCAACGCTCTTTTTAAGCTTAATATCATCCTTTAGAGAAGATAATCAAGTTTGAATTTGGGCATGTTCCTTAAGCTAATTAAGTGCAAAATTTGGCTTAGAATTACAATTACATGTCAGAGTCTCATACCAAAATTCATATATCCCGCTTTTTAAGTTTTTTAAGCTTTTCACGCTGTCATGACTTGACAGACTGACAAATAGACAGTCAGTTGATAGATTTAGTCTCAAACCGTAATCTAAAATTCTTGTGATGAAATCATTTTTCGAAATTTGATATATGTAGTTACAGTTGATTTATAGCATTCTCGGTTTCATGAATGGGTAGGGATACAGATCCCTACAAAATCTGGCGTGTATTTACAGTATGATTGTGAAAGTCAAATTCTAAATATTTTTTTAATAGTTAGCATATTCACAGACAAACAGAATTTTAAAAAATGCTTATTTTTTTTTAAAATTTAGGATGTTTGAAACTTTGATCTTACAATGATAATTGATGATTTTGATGATTGAAATCTCAAGCAAAGAATTAAAAAGGGAATTTAATATCCTAGATTAAGAGAGTAAATTTTAGGCAATATATATATTTTTTATTAAGAAATCTCACAAAATACATAGAATCAGAAAGGTAATTAAATGGAAAAGAAACATAATGAAAATGTGTTGGAAATCTACTTAATGAAGAAGAATTTTACATGGTTTATGACATATACAAGAAGTATGCATAAAGGCTGGGGAAGTTTCAGTTAAAGAAATTCAATTCATCGATTTAATGGTTATGGTCATATGAACCTGAAGTTGGTTAATACACACTGATAGGTTATATCAAAAACTGCTTTATTAAAAGATGAATTGAAAGATGTGTGATTTTCTTTGCTCTAGTGCAAAGTTTTTAAAATAAGATAAAATAATATTTTTCTAATAAATATAAATGACCGAAATTACTCTAAAGAATTTCTGAAATAAATTTTAACTTTAGTAACATTTTATGTCATTCAATAAACAAGTTTAATATATTCCAATAATGAACTTTCTAGAATATGTCTGTTTATATAAGTTAAATAGCGTGGCTTACCTTATGGCATTCATTTCTAAGTTCCTTATTTAAATTTTACATGCATATAATAATGAATAGGAAATTAAACGTGGCAGTTTTAAGCATTTTTCATTCAATTTCATATTTAATCCTTCATTTTGCATAAAGATATATTTACTTTATTTGAATAATTATTATTAATAATAATTAATGTTACATCTAATAAATTGTTGTTTGCTTCATTTTTTCTCCAATCACTCGCATTTAAATCATATTCCCAATACCTATTTTCTGTAAAATGACATCGATTTTAAATTTCTTGATGATATTGTAGGATATAGCTCAGAAATTGCATTCTGTATCTAAATTATTTATAAAGAACAAGGAAAAAGAAACTAGAGGAAAAATAGGATGACCTCTATTCTGTGAGTCACTAATAGTTTATAACTCCTTTTCTTTGATACTAATATCTCGCTTTTCAGCAACACGAAGAGTATTTTAGGATGCAATTCTGAATTAAAGTCAAATGACAATGGCAACACCTGAGTATGTACTTAACTCTCCAAATCTCTACGCCGCTTTTTTTTTTTTTATCTACGACGACCTACTCAATGTGTATCAAATCCACATAGTATGGAGATATTTGGGAAATATGGTCACGACCAGCATTCTGATAATTCTGATGTTGAGACTATACTACCAGGGTACTGAAGCACATTTGTATTATTGAAATAATAGTAATTAATATCTCATGACATTTTTAAGAAATATTTTGAGTGAATACTATTTTCTAAAAATATAAAAACGATGTTATATTCTTTGAGACGAAGTTTATCTTAAGTATTCTTTGTTTAGGATAAAAGTCTCTTTATATCATGCACTTTCAAGCTTACAAGGGGAGGCATAAGTTTAAAAAAATCATTTAAATGATTGTACTATTATTGTTTTCAAGTGCTCTCTTTTGGTAACTTTTGTAATCAAAAGCCACTTTTTATGAACTTTCTGAGCCCATTCGTTTGAAGAACGATTATTTTTTTAGAGTATTTATTCTTTTCAATGAATTTTTAAAGTCTTGGAAAATTTACGATGTACCCTGTATATCTCATGACACTGTAAGAAATAATATTTTGTTTCATTGTTTTTTATAACAAAAAAATGATAATGGTAGAGCCGTTTATATATTCAGAGTAGACATCTCATCTCAATTCAATTCATATAAATCCAGTTCAAGGAAAATTATCACAATTATTTTTAGAAATTGTACTTTTCAATTATATATTATTATATATTTTAGCATTATATATTATTTCAGCATTGTTATTCAGCATTTTATATTATTTCAGCATTGTTATTCAGCATTATATATTATTTCAACATTTATTACTCAGCATTGTATATTATTTCAGCATTATATATTATTTCGGCATTATTATTCAGCAACAGATGTTGGTTGAAAGAGCCTTAAAAATATCTAAATTTCTGAATCGATGCCACTAGAGCGTTATTATTTTTAAATGAGTTTCTATCGGTTACCGGATGTTTCCTTTAGGAACTGATGAAGAACATGCATTGTTTGAACTTGTTTGCTCAAGCCGATGGAAACTGAATTTACTTCTCAATCTTATCAGATATCGGGTTGACCTTCGCTGGTCAAGTTTGGACATAATCAGGAAATTGTTCTTCCTCTTTTTTATAGATATTTTCTAAACGGCAATGAATCTCTATATAAATGAATACTTCTTTGCCATATCATGCTAAGAATATGTTTGAAAGAAGTTTGGATAGTAATAATAACAATAATAATTTTTATTTTGCAGTCGGAAGTTGTGCTTAACAACTGTGTTAATAATATAAAAGTAATGCGTAATCTAAGTAAAGGATAAATTCTAAGCAATTTTCATGAAACATCAAATATGGAATAAATTTTAGTTAAAAAAAAACTCGGTATACGAATGAAAATTTTCATATATAGTTTTTACTTTTTATAATATTTGGGACTTTTTAAAGAGGTTTATGATATCAAGAAATATGGTTTTCGTGTTTTATCCTAAAGGAAAATTTATTTCTAAAAAATATCTTATATCTGCGTGACCATTCAAGAAGTACTTCTCATAACATATAAATAGAAAGAAAAATTGGAGTTGTAGAATAGGAAGATATGTCACGTTTCAAAAAAATTTTATACATAAAAAATGATCTTAAAAGGGAAAATAATGAAATTAGCAATAAAAAGATATATCTCAGTAAACCAACGTATTGATATGTTGACATTGCACTATAACTTTCTAAATACTTCGGCTCATTTTGAAAGAATCTAAAATACCGCTTTTATTTCTTCAAGTAAATACGTGTCATAGTCAAGGATAATTTTAAATCCAAATCGTATCCGAAAAAAATTACCCTAAGATTATATTTAAAAAAATGTATAGAAACCAGATTATTTTTCTGATTTTTAAATATGTTGATCTGAAAGTTATTGATGCACCAATACAATTAATATTACCAAGTGTTTAGTACTAAATATAAATAGCCGGTTGTTTAGTTATATTAATGCACTGTTTAGAAGCAATGTCACAGATGTTTAAAAATAAGTCTCTTAATTTTTAACAGGGGTTAGGAGACGAAAATTTCCCCTGAATTCGCTACCCCCTCTCTAAGCTTCCGCGTGACATAGGCAAATGCGCATACATGGTGGCTCTTCGTAGAAATCAGTTTCGAGTCTGGAATTTTCAGATTTCAAAGCTCATGCCTAATAATCAGACCCCGCCGCTCACCAGTATTAACTGCTAGTGCATTAAAGCATATCCATTGCAACCTAATATATAATAGACTATTTTTGATCGTTTTAACAAAATGCCTTGAAGAGGCATGCGATAAACGATAAATTAAGTGAGAAAATTATGCTTTTCAAGTAATCTTCTGGCATAGATGTAAACTGTTGTGAAACGCAAAAGATGCTAAGGTGAAAATTAAATCTTTAAAAGCTACGAAAAGTGTACAATTATGAACTAAATTAAAATATTTATTTAGATTAATTCTTACTTATTAAGAAATAATTTCTTAAAAATGGTTGTTGTGATTAAAGATTGACTACTATGTCATACGCCGGATTCAAAATTATGGTGATTACTGTTGGTGTGTTTATAAAATTCATGTTGTTTAAGAAATGCCGTACAGGGAAACATATTTTACGATACTAAGTAATACCTCTGAAAATTCTGCTTCATATAATCTTTAATGAAATGAATATTTTATGTTATTTCTGAAGATTTCTTCTGAATATTTTATCCCTTATCAAGTAAATATTGAATTCAAAAGCCATATGAAACCTTTTCAATTAAAAATATCTTGAATGAATTTTCACAGGATTGTTTCTAGCAGTTTTCGTTCAGTAAGCGAGAAAGTTAAAAATTACGAATCCATTGAATGATTAGCAAATGTAGTTTCTCTAAGGTAATATTAGAATTTACATATTAGTTAAATAAATATTTCATAATTAATTTAGTTTTTACTATTTCTATGGAAAAATAAAACTTCTTACTGTTTACAAATATGATAGCTTATATCTATATTTAAATCACCTGTAAATAAGTTTTACATGAAATAACTGCATAATAAATAACTGCAAATAACTGCATGAATAACTGCTGTCTTTAATGGAAAATATAAATAAAAGAATTAAAATAAATATGAATTAACTCAAGTGAAGCACATTAAAAAATGAAGCATGATATTGAATAAAAAGAAAATATTTTAATTAGCAAAATTCTAATGTATTGTCTGAAAAATTTGTTCTGTTTAATATTTTATTGAGGAAACTGATAGCTAAGTGGGGCTAATTTGTCATTTAATTAATCACACATAAAATTTGGAAGATTAAAAGTTATGAATCATTATAATAATTTAGCTTTAAGCTTTTAAAAGCATTTTATACATAAAAAAAACGTTTACCACAATGAGATTCATAAAAAATCGCAAGGGGAATTTTCTTATTGAAAGCATATTATAATCCTTTAACAAGTTGTTTATAATATAAGTAACTAATAGTTTTAATTATAAAGTATTGAAAATTTTCTTCCAAATATGTTACTTATAAATGATTTAACCTCATAAAATAAAATTTAATCATTAAGATAATTAATTTTTTGAAGATAAAAGTTTTAGCATCTTTTAAGTACCATTAAGTACTACCAAGAATTATTTGTTTTAATGAATAATTGACTATTTTTTTATTTACGGATTCATTTCGATATTCTTAGAATTTTGACGGAACTACCATGTCCGCCATTATCTTACTGAATTACCCTTATTAACGTCAATCATATGATAGAAATGTTGAAATTTTCAATTTTCTCAAATTTTTATTCAGTTGACTCATTCATAAAACTGCATTCTACTTTAAAATAAACCAAGTTTTCTTTTTTTATTCAACCTATTAAAGAGAATGAAGCTCAAGTTATGTTGTGGAGTATTATCTATAGATCCATTTTCATATCGTGGCTTTTTCTTTATATTCTCAGTTAGTAAAAACTTATTATAGTAAACTTAATATATTAATATGCTTTAATTCATTATAATTTTTAAAACATAAATTTAAAAAAGATATATTGTATAAGAAATATTAAATATGAAGCACTGCCTTATTTACATAGATTGGCTCTTAGCTAAGAAAAATGTATAAAATTTTTGCTTTGGTCTCCCTTATATCGTGATATTTTTCCATTTTTTTTAATAATGGGTACAGCGGGGCTGCGGATCCATATTTAAAGACCATGTTTGATTTTTTAACGTTTATCACAACTGTTAATTCTAGTATCATTAAAGACTTGTTGCAGAAGATATACGAAGAATTGCATTACATGTTTGATGTATACAGTGTAACATAAGGAGCGAATATTGAATATCTGTGATAGCTGCATTCAAAAATTGAATATAATATTTATTGAAGTGTGTATCTTTTCAAATAAATCCGTAAAGCTTTGAAATTAGAGCTTCAATTTCGACTCACATTATAGATATATATAGATTACCCATTTTAATATTAGTTCAGTAGCTAATTAAAGATATATATGTGCGTCTAATTGCAAAAATGCTTAACTAATGTAAAGAAAGGTATTTCACGTTGTTTGTGTTATTAAACGCAGCACTGAAATAGGTGATAAATTTAAATGCAAATTTATACAGTCTCTTTTAGATCTATTTGTCATATTTCGTAAAATATTTTTACATATTTATTATTTTAAACAAAAAATTTTCATTTATTTGCATCTATTGCATTTTATTGCAATTATGGAACTTTGGATTTAAATATTTTAAAGGATTTCAGCAGAGAATCGACGCAACAATTGGTGCTGTGGCTCAAAGTGGTCATTAGTTGCTTTAAAACAATAAAATTTAAAGTTTCATTACTGGCAGAGCAGTGGAACTTTTTTTTTTGTTTAAAGATGTCAAAACTGTTTTAGTAAATATGACAAACAGTTCTTGAGGAATATACAAAAATATAGGCTGCGTAATTTTTTCGACAGTTTATTTGTTGATTCAGAAAACATAACAAATAATAATTTATTTATTTTAGTTAAAGCACTTTTGAAGTTAGAATCGTATTCTATCGCCTTCAGATTATAAATGAATTATTTCGTCTCGATTTGAGTGGATACACAGTATATTATTTTAATGTTTTCAATACAAAGGCAACTTATTTTTATGATACCCTTATTGATTTCGTTGATACCCTTATTTATTCGATTTTACCTGCAAGAAAACTCAAATCTGCCCTTTTTTCTTACAGGTACAGGCAAATCCTCAAATTAGGCCAACCTAACGTATGTTGGTATTGTGTTGAATTCAGGAATAAATGATGAAATTGAAAATTTAAATCCAATAGTAAAAGTTTTAGATTATAGTCTTTGATAGTAAAAAATACTTTCTGCAGTTGATGAAATTTTTATTTTGGCAGCCTTTCTTTTTTGATTCCTTAACCCTTAAATGTATATTGTTGCCAGTTGTCTACATCCAGCTCCACTTAATTTTATTCAAAAACCCGTTGATAACCACAGACAAAACATCATGTATGAAAGAAAAAAGTTGTCTACATCCAGCTCCACTTAATTTTATTCAAAAATCCGTTGATAACCATAGACAATAACTCATGTATGGAAGAAAAAAGTTGTTATATCGGGTGTTATATCAATTTTTTTTTTATTTGAATGTGGTGAGTGATGAAGTTCAGCGTGTTACTTGAAGAGATAGTTTGTTTCTATTGTCGAATACCCTATAAAGGAGTAATTCATTTATTCTAATTGTTAAAAGTTACATCTCATCTGTTTCAGCTAAGCTATCAATCTTTGATGTTGTATTTGATAATTATATTGGATACCACTAGATTTTTGGAAAATACTGTATATTTCCAAACGTCTAAATGTAACTTTTTTCAAAATAAATAGACCAGATTCTTAGCTGGATTTTGTGAATTTATTTTTTACGTAACCTATGATTATTTTCCTATAAGAAACGATTCTTTTTAAAAAACTCAAAACAAATAATCATACATTTTAAGGGTTAAAGATCAAACTATCGCATACTTTTAAATTCTGACATAATGATTTAAATAAAATAAGTATTTTTTTTTCAAAATTTACTGTTTGAATATAAAGATTTCCCTTTTTCTTTGTTCTACCGTCGTTGTTTTAATCCTTGTATTCTGCAAAGAAAGAATGAGACCTCCCCGATCCTCCTGACATGTGCAGGTAAACCCCCAAATCAGGCTACCTAATTATCTTCATTCGGGAGTGGTTTCACCACTAATTCCTGAGCTGCAAGTGAATCAGGAGGCGAGTCTATCAGATGTGATGGCAAGCGTTCACCGCCGAGATTTCTTGCTCTTCGCGATCTCTTTTCTATTCGATGACCATACAAGAGTACTTAATTTTTTACCAGTTGCTTTTATCTATTTATTGGGAGCACTTTCCTAAATTGCACTTCGAATACAAAGCAAGCCTATTATTACAAAGTGAAAACTTTTGTAACCACTTTGAGCTTCAAAGATCACGTACGCCAAGCTCTACCGTTTACTGTTTTAGAGCTAGCCGCTGAAAACAACCGCCGTGTAATCCTGTTACAGTTTACGAAGTCTTCTTCCAAGACTTGAATTATGTATCACGCGAAGCCGTTACCTGTATGCGTTTGATTTTTATATGGAATTTTAAATGCCCTTTTACGGCTGCTTAATAGCACCCGTAAAAAATTTCGCGACTCTGAATAATTTTCAGACTTTTGAATAAAGCAAGATTCGTATTTTCTCACTCACAGAATCAAATAATCGTTATGTTTCGGGTTAGTTACCTTGGTGTTTCTGATTTAGCTTGCACGAATTGTTCATAAGCAAAAAAAAAAAAAGTTCCATTTAGTTCTTTACTTTTTAATACGAAAAAACGTTTTGTCGATATTTAGTAATTAGTTTTGAGAGAAAATCTCTAATTTCTGTGATTAGATATGAAGTAAATGTAAGCTCACAAATGGATAGGTTGATAAAAATAGGTTGGTATTTTATATTTTTATAATTGTTTACGCTTTGAAAACTTAAATGATTCACAGATTTAATACAATAATAATAAAAAAAAACTACCTAATATTCATTTATCTACTTTTTGAAAAAAAGTAGTGTTTTGCTAAATATTTAGAAGTAAAATATTTTTCGGTCTTAAAGCAGGCCAGTTGAAAAAAAGATTAAAAGGATAACATTATAATTATTATCCTTTAGAATTGTTGAATCATGCGAAATTCTCTTTATGTTGTATATTAAAGAGCCACTAAATTATAATTTGATAGAATTTTGATAGAATTGAAATGTTAAGAAATGAATTCATTGTTATTTTTTTTGAGAAAATGAATAAAAATATCTCCAAATCTGCAAAATTAAAACAGACTAAACTTCATTCGTGAAAATAAAGAAAGTTACATATATAAACATGATAAAAAAAACTTTTATTTCTTTTTTTTTCTATTATATTTAATCAAAGAAACCAATATATGCATCCATTCACCTACATATATTTATTTCAAATTGTAAATTTTTAAACTATACAAGGTAGAAGTATTGTATAATAAAACTGAAATCAATAAAATAACTAGGACATTAGTCTTGATATTTAATAAGCGTTTACACCACTTTAATATAAAATTTTAATTGATAGGAAACTATAGCGAAATCATTTTCATACAAATAAATGCAATGGAAAGAATATTATTCTCTTTTTTGACTACTTTAAAATATAACAAGACATAAATTAGATTAAATTTTTAAAAGTGTTCTTAAACTATATAAAACAGGTCATAATAATTTTTGAAAGCAAAAATTTGTTATAGAGGCATGGCATCCAAGTAAAAATGCTAGTTTCAACATTATAGCTGCAATTTTGATTCAAATTGTAAAAATTACTTTAAATGTATTTCTTTTATTTCATATTTTAAATTCTTATTATCCGGAATTAAAATTCCAAATATAATTCCTTAATTACTTTTGAAAAAGATAATTCTGTAGCATTTTAGTTAATTGATAAAATTACTTCAAAAACTATTGCAAGGAAAAGGGCAGTTTAATTTTTCAAAGTTGTTTTGGGAATAAGTTATCAAACATATAACTCTATTGAAAATTAACCAGTTGATTGGAAATGATTCAAATAAATGTTTCAACCAATTTTTTTTTCTTTAAACGTTTCTTAACAAGATTTAAACGTTTTCTTAAGTTTTAACTTTTGCTACAAAACAAAGATATAAATTTTATGTCAATAGAAGGAAATATTATCAAAGATATGATTTAAAATTAATAATGCATTTTATGATTGTATATTAAATAAATTTAGTGCATTTAATTGGTTTTGTTTTAAACGTATAGAAATTTTATGAAAAAGAAAGCTTTGCTTATTCATTTTTGTATAACGAATTAGATTTGAGTCACATATTGTGATATCACATTTACTTGACAAAAACTGCCTTTGTCATCCAGTATTTAATTAAACATTGCTTACAGCTTTGTAATGCCAGTAAATCCTTTTTTCCTCCTTCAGTATACGCAATGGGTTCCAGAGTTAACCCTTTAAAGGGTCATTTTTTTCTAGTCATATTATGTTAAAATATTTTTAGGCTTAAAATTAGAATAAGAAAAGGGATTCATTTAGCTTATTAGATAAATTTAATTTGATTAATTAATTAATTTGGTTAATTAATAATTAAGTAACAAACCAAGACACATGATTTTGTATGAGATAATGAACTGAAGCATCTAAGTTTCTGTCCTTCTAAAAAAATGTGTCAGAACTTATGTCAACCTACATAATTTCATACAAAGATTGATAAATTTGGTGGGAAGCATACTTCCCACGGCCCTAGAAAGGGTTAAAATGACGAAGCATATTCGGCTTGTTTCAAGTGAATAGGAATCGACTCAGTGGGATAAATATTTAACCTCACGTGAAAATATTTGATCGTCATGCAGTATTTAAGGGAAATTAATATTAATAATAATAAAAGCGCAACTATAGTTTGTGTAGTAAAGCTAACTTCTGACTAAAAAAAAAACATGTTACAAATGTCATTAAAAATCCAATTAGCTTAAATTATTTCTATTAGCAACTCTTATTATATTGATTTGTGGCATCTATATTTTCGATAAAATTATATTTTCTAGTTTTGTAACACTTATTGAAGCGTGTTTTAAAGACTTCTTATTTTTATTATTGCGAATATTTTTACTACCCAATATATATGTTATATATTGCAAGGTTCTTGAAGCTTTGTCTTTAATTACCTCAATATTTCTCCCACGTGACCCCATTTGGTGTCACGACCCGTAGTTCAAGAAACCCTGATCTAGACCACAGAAGAAACCAGCCTTTGTTAATCCTCCCCCAGCACAGCCAGGAAGAAAAAAAAAAAAAAAAAAAAAGACTGTAGTGAAGTGAGTATTGGAGCAGTTTGCTCATTGTGCCAGTTCATAGAGGGAGAGATAAATGAAGACAGAGGCGATAGTCGCAGAGGGAACAATATCTGCTGGTGATCAGCTCCTTGCCTGATAAAAGACGAAAAGAGGGAGAGGACGTAGTCCGATAATCACTCGCCACAATATCGGCCCTTTGTTCCCCCCAACCCCGATTCAGGCCTGCCCTCAAAATTGGGCTATTGGCCGTTGCTGACCGGTTACTTATTGAGTGTGAAAATGTCCAATGTTGGCGACTTCTGGAAGGTCGAATGCCATAACCCTAACAGTTAGGTGGAAGTACTTTGAAAACCTGAGACAGTTGGGCAATTTGAAACAATGAAGATTACAACAAATGCTTCACTTAGGAAACTTTTCAGGCAGCTATAAAGATTCCTTATTTTCTTTCTTTTTTTAAAATTCTCAGTGTAATTATGGGTTTTCCTTCAAGAATTTAGCAATACATTGCCTGCTATTTTGGAATATTTGAAAGTTTAATAGCTAAATATACAAAAACAATAAGAAATAAAACTTTGATAATCATTTATTACCGGAAGAAGAGAAAAATATCTATTTTCCAAGTGAATGTTTCTTTTACGAACATGGAGTTTTAAGTCAAATCCATTTCAAATTTTTAATAATAGAATTAGAATATGATTTGGGGGGATTTTAAAAGTATTATGTAGTTCTGCAAATCAATTGCAATTTTAAATATTTTAGTCACGTTAGGTTAAATAATTATTAAATAATCAGTATTTTCCAGAGTTCGAGGCATTCTATAGTTAATTTTAACCAAAAATTTTTACAAGGGCCTTTTACGGGTCTTCAAAATAAACTTCAAGATGCTTATTGTATGCAGTGATTTCGCTATTCAAAGCGAAAGCTTTGAAACTTGATATAGAAATAGCATATTATTTTTCTTTCATTGTGCATTATTTTTTATTCAAATCTAGAAAATAAAATTTACGCATTGCAGATTTAAAATCATAATTTTAACGAGTTGAATTACATTTATTCGCATTCCTTAACAACTCATTCTTAAAAGTTTTATTAGAACAAAAGTCCGTGTGAAACAAATATGAATATATATATATATATATATATATATATATATATATATCATTCGAAATATTAAAATGATTGAAGGATATTGAGCACAACTCAAGCTTATGATTTAGATAATCTATTTAATTAGATTACCTAATTTTTGCTATGTCATAGCTGCAGTAGAAAAGGGGTAATCTGATTAGAAGGTAGATGTGAGTGCGAGTTCACAGAAATTAACATGTTTACAAATTACTTTTTGAAATGCTACAATCTTGTTACCTACAATAAGAATCAATGTTATATAAAATATGATCATGTTAATTTTGAAGATTTCGTTAACACTCCTCTTTCATGACTTTTTAGAGCGTGTTCTGGTAAAAAGAATCAATAATGCTAGATTTTTGAATAAATTTTATAAAATCTTACTTCCGATATTAAAAAGGGACTAGTTTCGTATATCGAAAAAAAAAATTTAGATTACTTTTAGCATTATTTACTAAACAATGTTTGTATTTAAATTTTGCATAACTTTTACATTAAATTTATTAATAATGCTGCTAAATTAAAAAAAACATTTATAGACTTAATTAGATGTTAATTCTGTATGTATAGGGTAAATGTTAAATACGCCATGATTGGATTTAGCATCATCTCTATTTAATATACAAAAAAATTAGAGGAGAAAATTATTTAGAAGAGAATACTTAAAGCTTACGAAAAAATGTTCAATCTGTATTTGTTGAAATTACAAATGAATAGAAATTGAATTCTAATTAAATGAAAAAAAAATCACTCTCAAAATGAAGCCTTCTTACAAAAAAATTCTTTCCTTGCTTATATTTAATATATATAGAAACAACAATATACTTGGCATTACGATTTTCCAGTATTTTAATAAATAATTAATGGCACGCAAATATGAAATGCTGTTTATAAAGATTTAAGAACTAAAGAAATGCATTTTAACTTCCTTGTCTTCAAAAATGAAAATCGTCTGCAGGCTTCTCACGTTTCAAAGAATTGCCTGGAAACGTATCAAGAAAGATGGATACGTTTGTTGTTGAATTCTAATGTCAAAATTACAATGAATACTTCAGTGCTATTCATGATTTCAAGCGAATCATCACACCTTACAAATACAAAGCTAAAAAATAGGCCTCAATACTACAATCATTCTTTATATATATAAAAGTGACCTGAATATCCATTCTTCACAACATTTTTTTAAATTTGTATTTCGCATTCTGCCTTCACGAGAGAAATTACTTTAATCTGAAAACTTCTGGTTTAGTAATTTTCTTCAATAAAAAAAAAAATGCTTTTTTTTTTGTTTGAACCTTTTTTCATTCCGATAATTCATTGAAACTTCCACAAAAGAACCTTTCACCGCTCACCTCGGCGAATCTATCTTCCCGAAGTTGCCGCCCTTCTTAATTGCGCCAGATGTCAGCTGCACAAAAGTTATTACGAATTAAGCATAATCCACTAATTGTTAACCGTCAAGCCAACAGATGTCCCGATTCGTATTAACAAAATGATACCTTTTGTGTGCACTGACATCGCCCTTTCAACCAAAGACCAAAGACCTACCTTATTTCCCAAGAATAATAAGAGGCGAGTAGCTAAATACATAGAATATTAGAACAATCCCTGACTTTCTCTTCCAACAATTCCATTGAGGACTCCACAATGGCAGCATTCCTAAGGGATTTTGAGCTGCGATACTGACTTCACAAGTTGCCTGGAGCAAGTCAGTTCGTACATCGTTTCCTAAATTGGATTACAATCAACTCAAGTTTTATGCGAGTGTGCTCTATTAATGGGCGATATCTTCTCCTGGATTACCAGCCTACATTTGGGAGCTGCGGGAAAACGTTTAGGTTCACTTTTCGATCAGCACAATTTGTGTCTTTCCGGTAACAAGGCCAGCTATAATCAGGAAAGAATATGACAGCAGTGCAAAAGGGGGTAGATGATAGGGTTGGTATGACCAGGGGCGATCCCGATTCTCAATAGTTATGGCTAATTGTTGTTTGACTTCCAGTAATCTTTGTTTTCTTTCACCAATACGGGTGGAAAGGTACTGAAATTAAAAAGAACCCTCTAAATATTTGTGGCACATTTCAAACAAACATGATTTTTTGGCTTGTGGTTTAACATTATTTACGTTAAGAATTGAGTAGATTCCAAATCTTGTCGCAGATCATCTTTAAAAGCATTACCTGAGAAATTCAGCATTTTAAAGAAGCGATTTGATAAGAAAGATAGACTTTATACATGTGTTACGGTAAAATAAGCTGAATTACCCATAAGTAATTTTAGGTGAAACTTTCTATTGTAAGGGTTCCTGCATTTAAGTAAATTTAAATAGATAAAATTATTAAAAAATATTTATGACATTTAAATTTCTTGAAAATTACAATTCAATGAGAACATAATATAAATTAAAAAATTCTTCGAGAAATGAATTTTTAATTGAGTATTATTTTATGTATTAAGATATTTCGCGACCGACATAGAACATAAAGTAATTTATCATTCTATAATTATTAGAACTTCAAGAAGAAAATTTAAAAAAAAGATTTTTCAGATCACAAACGCAATAATATTCTTTGATTGGTAAATTTATTCTAACACTGTATTACAATTTTGTTCTCAAAAATCTTCTACTACTTCGAAAAAATCCAAAAAAATTTATGCACTGTACGAATTTGAAGGGATCAACGAAGTACTCACAAATTAAGAAAACCAAAGTTTTCTTGTCTATTTTATTCGTGCTTTATTAATGAGATTTTTTTTTAATTTTTCAGTTGCACACATTTGGGATTCTAATATTAAATGTTTTGCATAAAATCAATTTCAATTTAATTTTAACTTTAAATATAATTTAAACCATTATAGATACATTTCTAAATTTATTTTAATTTATAAAATAGACTTCGTGATATCAATATTTAAAATTAAGATTCAAATGTATTGTATATTGCTTTTCTTGAATTCGGTGAAAAATACTTACACTTCTAGTTTTATTTTCTCATGTTTATTGAATCCATATTTACTTTATCGTACTCAGCTTGTTTCCGATATATTATATAAAAATGTGAAATGCATTAAAAAGATTTCCCAAAAGATAGTTTATTTTATTTTATTTAATATGTAAGAAAACAATGTAATAACTTTCGGAACAAAAAAACACACACATTGTTTTTTAATTTGAATTGCTAGTTACATTTATTCACTGATTATTTTAACATGCGTTCTGATGAAATTATTTTTTAAGATAATGAAATTGAAATTAATTATTCCAGCACGTATTATGTTTTATTTCAGAAATGAATCGAAATGAAATGTTTTCGACCTATCATTTACATTAAATACTATATGCATTCTGCCCACAATAAGACATTCAGATTTTGCTTTTGCTTTTACTTTTTACTTTTTCTCCACTTGTTTTCAAAAATAATACAATTGTTTAAAACAGAAGACAAAAATAAAACCCTATAAAATAACAATGATAAACTATTTTGTGGCAAAAAGCCAATAGAACTAACTGTTTATAAAATGTAATGAAGAAATGGTAACCTGTATTTCTCCAAAAGATAATTTTTTAAAGCAAGACAGAAAACAATGTATGTCGAAGCCTCAGCTTCAGCTTCGCCAGCACGATGTTAGGATTACTAATTTCATTGTGTTAGCAATGAATCAACATAACTCTCAATAAAACCAACTAAGATATTTACATTGTTTTAAATTACAGAGAAAAAGTAATTTTGTATTGATAAGTTAAATATTGTTATGCATATCCGTCGGGTAGGGGTATTGTACAAAAAGTCCACTCCCATAACGAAAACTACGCACAATAGCAGTTGGCGTTCCTGGTCGCATTACAATAATACTCCAAATGGAGAATTCACTTCTTTTATGAGAGTTTCATTTTTTAAATTCCTAACAAACTGTGTGATTTTCCATAAGGATTCCTGATAAGGATTCTGCTAATAGAGATATCGCCATAATTCTTGGAATTTCATAGAACTTTCATTTATAACGAAAGTCATCAAATTCGTCACTAAGTCGCCAAAAGCCAGCCAAGCTTATTAATAAAATTGGGTTTCTTGACCTGGCATCCATTTAGCATTCATTAAGAGTATTTGTAAATCTGTCTTTTAAGAAATTATACAAAAATTGCAGAAGATCAATATTACAGATTCGCAACAATATGAGGAACTTATCCCAAGCATGTTCGTTGAAAATAAAGCGGAATTTTCTTAAATAAAATTTTTGGTGCTAAAATCAAAATAAATAAATTGCTCTCCTAACCTGAACCTACCAGACATGCCTCACGCACGATGCAAAAGTATTAAAAGTGCACATTATGTATCGATTCTACATGAAACAAGATTCAAACACTTTCCCAAAATTTTTAAATTTAAGGTAGTGAAAGAATCGAGCGGTGAAAACATTCTGATAAAGAGTTTAACACAGAAATTAAAATCCGCCGTCTTAAAAATATTTAGAAAAGTCTATCAGGAGCTTAAAAATATATTTTTCATTTTCAGAAGTATTAACCAATTTAAAGATCTGAAATGTTAAAAATAGGAGATCTTTGATACAGTTCGTGATTCGATTTGGCTGGCAAGAAACATTAAATAGAACGAAAGTCTGAGAAGAATTAACTTTAATGGTGGCAACTGCAAAGGATCTCAATTTTATTCAACCTCTTGCCCATTGATTTGTTCATTTTTATCAGCCAGAATATGTAGTAAAATTAAAAAAAAGAAGCACTGTTTCCAATTTACAAATTTAAAGTAAGAATTTTTAAGTTCCAGTATACAAGACCTCTTCTGCAATAACACACGTGGATATTTTACTAATTCATTTATAATTAAAATAGAAGAAACAAATCAACAAATACTTCCACGGAAATTGTAAAAATCCTCTTACATTTCTGAACAAGTTCTGTCTCTGGTTGTAACTTGTTTCTGTCGATATATTTAAAATTTAATATATTTTAGATATGTTACTAGTTTATTTTGTGTTTTTTTTTCAGTGTAAGGAATGAAAGAAATAGTTTATTTTTTAAATTTATATACCAGAGCATGACAATGAAAAAAATTGTGTCGCTACATTTAGTTTTTGCAAATTCAATATAGAATCTCACTACTTTAACGACAGATACAATTACCTTGACAAGTTTCTTTGAAAGTAATGAAAGATATGAAAATTGGATCATTTTCTCAAATATTCGTACTTGAAGCAATTTGCATTATCAATACTCAATTGCTTTATTGAAGTCAAAACATCTTATCAAGTCTATAATATATAATAACATTAAATTTCATTCATTTGTAAAAACACAAGTATGATTCTGTAATAACATTTTAATTGTTGTTGATAGTAATCAAGTTTATTTTTCCGCACAAACAATTTAACAACTTATTCTTTCGATTCATTTTGAAAATTTGGCCTGTGGAGATTTTATTAAATAAATTAATGTACATAATTTTGTATTATCATTAGGATAGAAATTTTAAGAAAGTTCTTCAAATTAATTCACTCATATAATTATATTTTATTTCATAAAATTTTTTTTATGGAATTTATTCCTGATGAACATTGTCTTTGCCAGTTATACTGGTGAAAAAATTGCTTATATTTTTCGCTACAGAAAACTTTTTTTATTTACATTTTTTTAACTTTCTTATTACACAGTTTGAGGTTTTTTAAATGCATTTTGTGAAGGAAAACTTTAATAACATTAAGATAACATTTCATCATTTCAAACGTAATGTCGAAAAATAACATAATCATAATATTAAGATAAAATGAAATTTCGCAAGAAAACGTCATTTAAAAAAAAAAAAACTCGGAATATTATTTGTTGAGAAATAAGAGCTTGAACTTATAGTTTTAATATTAACATATTATATTATTCGTTTAAGTAAAAAAAGGAGGGTTTTGCTATAATTACATTATTCCTTGCTGTACTACTTTGAGATTTATCTGGTAACAGCATCGAGTAGGTTAAAGAAATCTGATATACTCAAGTGGATGGCTTTGTATTCCAGAAGAAATCTGGCACAAAACAGTTAGAAATAGCGTGTCCTTGAATGAAACAGGAGCGACAAAACAAGTAGGTTTTACTATGGATTCACCCGGTACGATTGCGATAATCCAATATTTATTCGCAAACCGCTTTAGTAGAACTGCTTGTTCGAATGTGCCTGTGATTATTTGTATCGCAAAGCAATTTAGCAGCAGTGAATTGATTTTAAGCATGGACTTGTTAACACAATTATCATGTTACCATCAGGTCAGTCGCAGCCATTAGGGTAAAAATCACTGCAGTCTTGGAAAATTGAACTTTCTGACCTACAATTAGTCCTATAGATATTTGTCTGTAAAAATCGATTACATTTGCAGCTTACACTCATATATATAGAACTACTGCGAATTGATCATTTTTGAAGGAATATATTCCATGGCATTTTGGTTAGTTTATGGAGTGTTAGGTTAATTCATTGGTAGCACAATGCAAATAGTAATTCCAACATTGTGCTGTCTGAGCGTGATGCTCCAACTAAATTGTTTTCTGTCTTGCTTTAACAGATGAACGTTTGGAGAAATACAGATTTCTATTTATTCATTAAGTTTTATAAACAGTTCTATAGGATTTTTTGCCTCAAAATATTTTATAATTGTTATTTTCGAATGTTTTATTTTCGCCTTTCGTTTTAATTAAATGTATCATTTTTAATACAAGTAGAGTTTAGTTTTATTTTAATTATATTAACATCCCTTTGTAAAACAACACTAGGGCTATTTTGGGACTGACCTCGTAATTTTGAACCGCGTTCAGATGACGAGGACGACACCTGAGCTGACACTCCTCTCTCCACACCACACCACATCACACCAGTGGGAGGGCGTTTGGCCCTGACGGATTTAAACGTGAAACAGACCCCCTTACACGACGGCTCTTCGGTGTAATCGGGTATCGAACTGGTGTGATTATTTGTATACCTTACCGAGACCTTACCACCAGGACACCGCAGCAAAAACAAGTAGGGAAAAGGTGAAAAGAATCAAAACAAGATTTGAATGTCTTAATGTGGTAGCTTCTGTTTTGCTGTTATTTATCTCTTTATGCCAGATTTCTCCTGATATACAGCCATCTACCAGACAGATCTCAAAACTGTACCACATAAAATTACAGAAAAACTTCTATTCATTTGGAGATATCATACATTGAAATAAAGTAAGGCTACATGAATCGAAATAAATTTAAATTATTTGTATACGGAACTAACTCAGAAGACATTCTTTTTAATCTATAGATTAATCACGAATAAATTAGATGGGATATACATTATGTTTACCGAGTTCAAAGTCTATTGTCCAAATATAATCAATAGTTTTCTGAACATGATCAATTTCGGTTTAGAGTAAAATGAAGCTGCTTTTAGATCAATTTCACGCTTGTGACTAAATCTCAAACGCGAGGACGCGTAACAATTAATCTCGTAATTTCCCTTTATACTGCCATTGGTTATAAGCAGTTTTGTGAGATTTCATTCTACTTCATTGCTACTGAGAGTATTAAGACTTGATTATTTGTTATAAAATGTTTCGTAGTGTGCACAAACAACAGTGTGTTACTTCAAAGCTTGATAAATTCTTAGATATTTTTATTTTACTTCATATATCAAATTTTTCTAGATAGATGAAAATCAAAGATTGATAAAATTATTTTAAAAGATAGTAAATTCTTTTCCTGTATTAGTCATTTCAGATTTGTTTTGTATCGTCCCTGATATATTAAAATAATGTACTTCAAATTTGGCAAATAGATGCAAAGCAATTGTATTGGTTAACTGTATCTATTTTCTAATGTTGTGTAAGGCTGGAAGTCACCAACAGTTCTAGCTATTACATCAACATTTCATATAATGTGATATGCATGCTTTTTGACATGCGACATTTTGATGCCATACCAACGATACATACTTCGTTTGAAAATGGAAGAATATATCTTATTTTTCTACATGATTACAGTAAATTTTGTATTAAATGGAAGCATATTTAATTTATTCAATATTTCTTTACTCCAGTACAATACTTCATAATTTCTTACAATGTAGGCAAGACAATCAATGAAAGTTTTTTTTTTAAAACCGACATGTAGATTCACTAAAAATTAAATTAATTAATCAAATTTTTAATAACTGAGAAAATAATGGAACATAAAACCAGTTGATTAAAAACTTGGAGATAACCTTGAACAAACACGATAGGTGTTAAAGTTATTTCATTAAATGGATTGTTATTTTTCAATAAGAAATAAAAATATTAAACGTTTAAAATCAAAATATTTACTGCATAAATTATTTAACAAAAAATAATTTAAATGTTATAATTATTTTCAAATTTATTCTGGTTTTATAATAAATAATATATAAATAATGTAAAATATGAGCATTAAAATCTTTATCTACTTTTTACGTTAGGAGATACAAATAAAAGTATTTGACACATTTATATACAAACAGAGTCAAAAGAAACTTGAAATATCTTGCATGCTTGCAAACAAAGCTGAAAGAAGAAGGAAAGGGGAAAAAATATGCAAAACAACAACACTGAAATTTTTGCAGTTTGTCTTTTTTGACGGTATGATGGTAGTTGCAAATACATGCATGGGACAGAAGAAAATAAAAATTTTAAGAAAGAGTAAGCATTTCATCAACTCTCCAAATTACTTCCCGTCATTGTAATGTTCATATTTTTTCCCATACTAAGCGAGAGAAGATTAAATCATCTGCAAGAAAAAAAACAGAAAAAAATAGCCTTCTTGGTGAAAAAATGATTTCTTAGACAAAGCCATACCTAGCAAGATAAATGATTCTTAAAATTAAAGGAAAAAAACAGACAGACTGAGAAAAAGACTATTCCTATTCCTTTCCCTCAAAGACAACAACAAAAAAATCAACATTCTAAACGCAAAACAAACGTGAAATAAAAATTGCATCGTTATAATCCTATTTCTCTGTCTTATCCGTTGAAAAATGCTGCCAACGGTCGCTCCTGGTACGTCCTCCAAGGGAAACAAGCCTCACTTTTCCACAATTCCAAAACCCTTAAAAAATTACATGGAAAAAACGCACAAATTGACTGCTTTGGGCCATCCATATTCCTCCCTAAATGATGTTTATGAAACAAAGTTCTTTCACTAAATTTATTTCTTTATTTCTTTATCGTAATGACCTTTCCGACTAAATCCGGGAGGTCGTTATAAATACATTGTTTTGTGTATGGAATGATGTATTACCCGAAGGTAGGAACTTATCGACCTGTATCATTGGCTGGGTTGTTCCCTAAACAGACGTTTTCAAAGATCCCATGTCCCATCAGACTCTTTTTCAAACCGATAAGTTGGTTCGCTTGTCAGCCGGAGCGGACTTTATGGCCTGCAGCTGTTGGGAACGGAATTCCTTCGGGATATGGGGCCAGATACCTGATTCCCCTCAAGTTCCGATTCCTTCGTTCTTTACGAAACAAACTGGAGAAGAATTTCGTTTGCCCTACAAACAGGAATAAGCAATTGATTGAAAACTATAATGCGTGCATTAATCTATCAAGTTATAAATAAATCTTAGTAGAAATTAATTTAACAATCTTCAACTAATAAGTAAAATCTTATTTTCAATTCGAACTAACTTTTTTCAGAATTCAAGGATACTTTATCAAAGAGTAATCTTTGGAAAGTGGGAAAAACTTGTTTAAAAAAAGTAGCTTTTTTAATAAATTATCGTTACTAATCTCTATTCAAAATGATCAAAATGATTACTAATTTCTATTCAAAATCTAAGCACTTTTTTTTGAAACTAGAAATATTTAAGTTGCTTTAGTGCTTGTATTTTTTGTACAAAATATCAAAAGTGGAATTTGTCCTTGTGTTCGACATGTGATAGAAAGTCTTTGTAAATCTGCCAAATTTACAAGAAGTTACTGAAATAAAGACATTGATTAAAATATTGCTTTTTATTTAAATTAAGAAATTTATTTTTAGTGATGTAATCTAGAGTGAGAAGGAAAAAATTTCAGTGAACTTTTAATATATACTAATATTCAAGCAAGATAACTATTCTTATCAATGAGTAAATAAAGAATAATTTATATTTACAAATAAAGGCTCATAACTGGCTCCTTTAAAATTTATTTTAATTATTAATACTTGAAAAACATCTATGGAAAGGAAATTATACACATTGCCAATTATTAGCTATTATTCATGGGTTGACAATGGAAAAAGAATATTTATAATAAGAAATTAGTCAAAATACTTAACTTCAGTTAGAACGCTGCGAATCAGATTACAGAATTCTAAATGTAGGATTCAGGCATTGAAAAATGCATAAATTTTACTTAGAGCTTTAATAAAGTTTTATACTTTTACTGCATTCTTATAAAACATAACATTCCACATGTATAAAATTGAAATTTTTTTGAAGATTGCTTTGTAAATTTTCCATGAAAAAATATTTCCATTGTATTAAATTTTAAAGGGAGTAAGAATAAAGGGTAGCAATGGCCAGTTGTTTATGAATGGCACAACTTTTTAATAATCAATAAATTTATAATTAAAATTATTTAATATAATTTAATTATTTTAATTATAATTTTAAACTAAATTAATTATTCGATTGTAAATGTTATAATTAAATACCAAATTTTTATAATAAAATGTATCAAGAAGTCAAAACAATTCAAGCTACACAGCAATCTCCAAAATATTTTAGTATACCATCTTAGGCGTTTTTATATTGTTTAATGTTAAAAATATTTTTAAGCTTTTAAGAATTAAAATATTTTATGTAAGGTGTTAAAATAAATTGCCACATCAAACCTTAAAATATTCTTTTGAGCTTTAAAAATTAATGCATTAAGTTTAGAAGTGTTGAGTTTTAATTTTCCTTGAAAAAATTTGCAACTTCTGGTTGCAGTTACAGTTCCTGCTTCTAGTAAAACTGACTACCATAGGGAAAAAAAATGCAACCAACAAAAAGAAAATGAAAGTTAAAAAAATTCAACCTATTAACTTCCAGGAAACATTTTAATATAATTCCGGGCACATCATGGATTTCATTATAAAACACGCCCAATACGTTCTAAGAAATTCTGAGATAATTTTTGCATTTTTCTAGCGCAGAATTTTGTTTTCGGTCCCTTAGGAATCCTGTAAGAATTTGACTTCCAATTCATCCGAAACAATTCTTCCGTTTGAGATTGAAAAGCATTCTTCAATAAACTTCAAACACTCCCATTTGTAAAATAAGTGAAAGCATTTCTAGAAAACGGGAAATAAATCATTAATATCCATTTTTGGGAGGAAGGGAAAAGGGAATTGACGCTCGGTACATTAATTGACGCAAAAAAGGGAACTCTGTATAGCGTTTGATGCCACTGGGGAGGTTTCAGTTATGTATTATTCAAATAATGCGAATCATACCCAATATAACAGTTTAAATAAAGTGGAAATCGTAAGGGGCGCTCTTCAGAAACCGAAATCCATTTTAAGGTTGCATCAAAAATGATAGCTTTAATTTTTCTTTTTGAATAAATTGTCTGACAATATATTTTGTACACAGAAAATACTTTTAAATAATCACTTTATAAAGTTCATTCATTAGTATCCTGGGATTTCTGAAACCAAAAATTAGAATTCTCTGTAAATTATCTTTTCAAATTTTTTAGAAAGTTTGATGAAAAGAAATATAATTTATTTTTCTACTCAAATTTGCTTTATGAATATCCCTTTCTGATCAACCACTTGCTTTATTTTCAAGACGAGTATCATACACGAATTAGAAATCAACAAAGAATTTCCTGACCACATAAGAGAGAAGTTAATATAAAATTCCTTAGACGGAATCGGGTTTCGAATGTGTAACCCTGAATGGTGAAACAGAAACTAGTACCAGAGCTATGACACCTCCATTTCTTCTGGAAAATCTGTAATTTCAGTTCATGAAAATTGTATAAACAGAGTGTAAAGTTTTCAACTCAATAAATTTCCATGCTACATAAGGGAGAAGGAAACATGAAATATCTTAGACGGAATTGGGTTTCGAACCTGTAACCCTATGATGAGCAGGCAGAAACTGGAATCAGAACTTCGATAGCTCTATTTCTTCTCACAAATACATAATTTCAGTTCATGAAATTATATAAACACGGTGTAAAATTTTGTCACATTTATTAATGAAATTCATTGACAAAGCATTTTCTATCTTTCAAATCAATTTTCTTGATGTTTATATAAAGTTTTAATGTGCTTAGTTATGTTTCTACAGGAACAAATTGTGATTTTTCATATATTTTTACAGCAGATAAAAGGTAAACTTGCTGTATACTTGAATTAAATGACGCAAGTTTTAAGATTAAGGCTGACTTAAACATATTTATTATATCTTAAAATGACCATGTGTTTCAATTTTTTGAAGAAATTATTTTTCTTTTGCTTAATAGATTTTAAATAATATTTTGTTAAACTGTATTTAGAATTTTCCCTTTGTTATAAATGCCATAACTTTTATAAACTTGTCACCTTCTGGTGCATTCTATTTAATTTTCAAAAAATTAAATTTATTAAATTTTTTATTTAATGTTCTCGATAAAATTTGGTTTGAAGAACTGCGAATGCTAGTTATATGAAAAATTATATTTTACAGTTAAAACCAAATCTCCTAATAAATTCATATTAACCCTTATGTTCATTTTGTATAGTATACCATACATACAACTTTCTAAAAATATACTACCACTATAAAATAATTTTTAATTTAGTTTTATTGGACGATTTTTATTATAAGATTTTTTTATTTAATTTTTGATGTTTTTTAAAGCGTAAAGAAGCTACCTATATACATTTTTTTTTTGCTTTTCTTCAAAAAAGCAATCTTGCCACGATTAAGACCTCGTAAGTCACAAAGTTTTCGGGAATAATTTTATATACTTTTTTGCAGAATGAAATCAATAAGGAATAATAGTAACTGAATAATAAAAGTATATTCTTTTTAAAAAAATTAAGAAAAACTTTCAATTATTCTTGCAGTACAGGAACATTTCAACTCAATCAGTTTATAACACAACACAAATTTTACCATTTTATTTCATATAAATTTTGAAACAGTGGGAATTTTTTCATTCATGAACAGTCCTTCATTGATCTTGGTAATTAAAGTTCTGCATTTACTTCTTGCGCACTTATTCTAAATTACATTTCTTGTTAAACTTACTAAGTACTGATTTCAAAAGTTTAATTATTTAGAAAAATTTACCAATACAATTCCAATTAAAATGTTTCTTTGTTTATCTTGTTGAATCAAAAAAATTGTTCAACTTCTTTAAAATTTGCTCACAATTTCTGACGTGTTTCTTTGAAATCATTTACATGAGTATCCAAAAATTAAGAGAAAAACTAAGAAAAATAGTAATTTAAAATTTTCTACATTTAAAAGAAATTTGACGAAAACCGTAATCAAACAGTGCTTCTCAAATTAGGCTTAGCAGCAATTGTGAATTGATAGATTTATTAAATTTGCATTTTGTGTTGAATACATCATAGATTTAGTAACATAATCACTCATAGGTTTAATACTTACCGAAAAACGAAGTCTGAATCAACTTTCTAAAATTTCAAGCCACACTAACATGAACATCAATAAGTCCCCACAAATTTTATTTGTATTATTTTTAAGATGAAATGGAATAAAAATTTGACATGCATAAATAAGAGAAATAAGGACATGCATAAATAACACAAACAATGTTATGCATAAATAAAACAAACAATTACATGCTTAAATAACACGATATCAAAACTCCTTATCAAGATGCTACAACTACCTTATCAATACAGCTGTTTTACAAGTATTTTATTCTAAGAAATTTTGTAATACTCATCGATATAATTATTTGATTTTAAGAAATTTGTAACATTTCTGAAAATACTTTTTAAATAATACTATTAACATAAAATACATGGTTAAAAGGGAATAAAAATTTGACATACATAAATAACACAAACAATAACATGCAAAAATAACACGATAACAAAACACCTTATCAAGTAAAAAAGTTGTAATTAAGAATGAAATACAGCTGTTATACAGATACTTTATTCTAAGAAATTTTGTAATGCTCCTAAATATAATAATTTGATTTTAAGAAATTTTATAATATTTCTGAAAATACTTGTTTTAAATAATACTACTAACATGAAATACATACATGTTCAAAACAGATTTATGTCATTAAAGTATCTCTATACAAACAGGTACAGAAAAATATTTACTTTATATCCTAAATGTCGTTATTCTTTCCACAATAAAGCCACGATAAAGTAACAGTGAATATTGCTGACAAAAACTTCACATCATAATAATGCACGAAAAGAAGTTGAAATTTTACAAAGAAATAGATTTAAATACAGTTTTGAACGAACGCTTAGTTTCGCTTCCAAGATCAATATTAGCTTCGTTAAGTTCATCGCTTCATTCAACCTATTCGGAGGATGAAAATAGAATGCAAAGTTATGTATTAAAAAAAATTTCTCAGCGCATAAACGCATGATATTTTCCAAGCTTCTGCACGGAACTAAAAATATTTATTTTTAAATATTACTTTATTATTGGGATATATCTTTTGCTTTTAAAAGTTATTTCAATCATTAAACGACATAGTTACGCGGATATTTTCTTTAAGAATTTGTTGCAAACGATTTCACTGTTGAAGAAATGAAGTTGATACATTTACTGTGAATAAAATGCTATAATTTAATTTATTACATTTTATGCACATTAATTTATTACATATACATCTTGATTTTTGTAAAAATGGGAGGAAAAGTAAAGAAAACGGTCTATATTATTATAAAAGCATATATTTCAAAATATGTTGTGACGATTATTTTTCGTATCCTTTTATATCATTATTGATAGGTTTTGTCTCTGTTCTTATCCCTGGCTAATCTCACATGCAAACATCTTTTATGATACTGGCATACAAAACCTTGTTTCTCGGTTCGTTAAATGCCTTAATGAACTAGGTAACTAAGTGGGAAGTCATATCACTGACTCTCCGACCCGCCTGAAGGTACACGGATAAATTATACTGAATGACCGGACCACCGCAACAGTAACACTAGCGGGAACTGTGATTGAGTCCTAAGGACCATCATCGGCCACGGTACCACCCTTCCCTAAGGAAGTACATCCAGTCATCGATGGGAGGAGCCAGACTCCCACCTTTTCGTGTAGCCACTAGGGTGGCGAGAAACCACTACCATTGGAAGCTTCTCATCCTCTTTTCGGGGACCCCCCCCCCCCCCATGGGTGTAACTACGTGGGAAAGAAGAGTAATTGTTGTTTAAATTTGAATCTTTGTCGACACTTGCTGACATTTTCTTTTACACAGTAATGGAACATACTTTCCGAACAATCCTCGTATTTTAAAGTTGTGTATTTAATCGATTTCAAATTCAAATGCTGAAATTATATAAGAAGATTCAATCCTATAGCCTACTTAACTAATCATTTATAATCAGTTAGGCAATCATGCCAGCTTATTTTATATTGATAAACTCTATAAGATATAAAACAAACTCTGTAATTATGTATATTATATTTGTTTAATTTTTAGAGATATTTTAATGCTACCAGTTACTATCGTTATCTAAATCTGCTTTATAATTTAATTTACTAATGTAAACAGCCATCTTATCGTAAAACAGCTTGAATTTCTGCAAGTCAAAAATAGTAGATTTCTTTTAGAAAGGTAGTAGGTTCTTTTAAATAAGTCATAGTAATAAGTAGTAGGTTGAAACGGATCCTGATTAAAATTATTTTCCAAAATAATTTTTTGATAGGGGAAATGCTTTTTAATGCGAAGAGTGCTATAAAAATCAATCTTAGCAATAATTTTCAAAGTAAACATGCAAATATTAACAATAAAGTACTAATATTATTGTATTAAATAATATCATCATTCCAGAATCTAACATGGATAATTCCTTTCCTTTTAGGTAAAATTTGTTTACCCTTACAAAATAAATGTTTGATAAAAAGAAGTATTTCAAAGCAATTATGAAAGATTTTGAAATATTTTTCGGATAATCCCTTTTCATCTAAAGTAGGACACACTTGATAATCAACTTGGAATAAAATTTCTAGAGCAATAACTGTGATTTTTCACTGAATAAATATTTAAAGGTATCCCTTGAGAGAATTGTACATTCTTGAACAAAACAACTCTTAATGGCTAAGGATTCAAGTGCTTTTTAAATTACTGGAAGATATGCTCTTGTTAGACTTGAAAAAGAGAATAAACGTGAAATTTCAATGTAGTTTATTTTATCTTGAGAATAAGCATTCCGTTTTAAGCTCTTACTTTAAAAAATAAGGTCCCATATGAGGAGTATCCAGAAATAAAATTCGACTAAGCAATTAAAAAATCAGGAAATGATTATTATAAAATTACTTAACATAATGAATACAGAGCTTAGGTTATTTTTCAACACAGAATTTATTCCAATGTTAAAGCATCTATCGTAACGGGGCATGAGTTTTTGCATGCCCATGCCGTAGAAAGATGCCATCTGTAATGAAGAAAAAAGTGAATGTAAAATTTGAGGAAAAGGCTTTAATAGTGTAGTGCTGATAATTATTCGATTCTCTTTAATTTTCTCTTCAACTACTCTAAGCAAATCATTATCACTCAGAGATAGATGCCAACTTTTTTCCTTTATCGTGAGCATTTTCATATCTTTCATTGAAACTTCGGATTCACCTTCTTATAATAGAACCACTCATCACGTTTTAGCCTTAAATTTTACAAATATATCTGTGAATTTCTTAGTATTAAGAAAGTGGATGACAAAACATAACTCGTTTGCGAAGAGATATTCAATTTAATAAAATAAGGCTCAACATAACGCCAACACAATACTCAGCGATTAAATTTTTTTTTATTGTTTGTTTATGTGTTAGCAAAGTGGATGCAGATGCCTAAAATCACAAGCACTGCGTTTCCGCATCAAAAATTTAAAACGGAACGTAGTTTCTGGGTATCTTTGGTAATTTAAATGGTATCTGCCGTGTTTGTAATTTAATTACCTTTTTCTTTATCTTAAAAATTTTCTTAACCGTAATTCATATCGCACAGAAAACTAAAAGAAACTGTACAAGCTACAATATGAATTGTTAATTAGTACTTGATGGTGTAATATGAATTATTAATTAGTACTTGATGGTGTAATATGAATTGTTAATTAGTTCTTGAAGGTGCAATATGAATTGTTAATTAGTTCTTGAAGGTGCAATATTAACTGTTAATTAATACTTGAAGATGCAATATAAATTGTTAATTAGTACTTGAAGGTGCAATATGAATTGTTAATTAGTGCTTGAAGGTGCAATATGAATTATTAATTAGTGCTTGAAGATATACATTTCTTTTAAAAAATTAAATAGCATAAAAATGGAATCTTTTTTCAATCATTTGAATTTTTAGAATTTGAGAAAATGTAACAATTGGCTGTCTTACCTATTATTTAAAATTTAAGAATATAAAATAACATATCTTAATTTTATCCAATGCTAGAGAATATTTTAAATTCATAAAAAAGGATTCCGAACATCTTCAAATATGTGCCTGTTTCTGAATTATTCGATCATCTGTACAATTTAGAATGACAGTTTTATTGAGAATTATATGTAAAGGTTTATAAAGTACTATCAAAAATTCTATCAAATTACCTTTTAGCTTAAAATAAAATAACAAGAGGTAACTAGTACATTTTTTGAATATATTCATACTTATGATCACGAATTCACATTTAATCATGATAACGAGCTATTGATTTGAAAATATTTGCGCATTTTTTTTCTAAAGATATTAAAATATGAAAGAAAATAGTAATATTATGGATAAAAGTAGAGTGAAATTCTTGAAAGACCGTAAAGTATAATTTGACTTATTTAACAACTCTGTAATATTTTTACGAAATTCTTGCGATATAGTGCAACTTTTCAAATATCAAAAAATATTGTAGAAATATGGTGAATCAGTTTTTTATTAACAATGTATACAGGTAAACGAAACGAAAACGAAATATGAAGAAAGATTAACAGAAGGAAACTACAATATCTAAAAGCCTACATGCTAAAAATAATTCAAATATAGGGCAATCGACTATGTATACTTAATCGGGGGGGGGGGGGGGTATTATGAGATCCTTGAAAACATGATTTGACATAGATGTAAAAGTATTTGTGTATTTTCGAAGTCTTGTCATTTTCTTTTCCTAGTTAAGAATTAAGTACTTTTGTCTGATACAAGGGATTTGGTAATCTGCAGCAACGTTTGGGGTTTGAAGCCAGATTCCGCTAAAGTCTCACCATATAAGGGAAACTCGCCATACAAGGGAACTTGCTGCAAATAAAGCCCGTTTTTTCCCCAAATCACTTGGCGAAGAAGTTTTGAGTGAAGAGTACAAGTTGAAATGTGACTCTCGTCCAAAGTTTAAATGTGATTAGTCCCAAATAGCCCTGACCTGAATTTAAAACTGGTTTTTTAAACAAACCAAACTAAACTCAGATTATTTCCAAAACATTTATTTAGGTACTTTGATTTATCATCAACATCTTTTTTTTTTTTTTTTAAGAAAAAAGTTGGATAGTTTATATAAACCTGATAAGTGGATTGTTAACACTAATATTTAATTTCACTTGTTTCAAGTGAAAGTGGAATTTTGTGATTTCTTTTTCTTTCACTCAGTTTCTTAATCGCTAGAGTTTTGAAATTTTGTACACTTGCATCTTCTCAATGAGAATGCCATAATTTAATAGTTTTCGAATTATACTGTCATTTGATTAGTTAACTGAATTTTATACCATATGGTTGGGACCATCTGGTAATGACTTTGAGAAAAAAAAATGATATTAAGATTATATAATACTGGTAACAAGGAATTATAAATTAAAATTTAACAAATAAAATATAATTAAATTAAAAATTTCCACCTTTCCCTACAATAACAAAAATGTGTTCAAAAATTTTTTTCATTATGTTTGTTTGGCATCAAATTAGTTAATAGATTAAAAGAGCATCCCTCTAAGCTACTAACTTTGAGATTCTGAATATTCTTTAGGTTGGTTTATCGTCTCGAAAATACACTGTGAACATAAATATTCATTAAAGTTAGTGCATTAGTTTTAACTACAAACTAAGACGATTTTAAATGGAAAACGCATATTCAAATTGCAAAGTTAAAATTGAGCCTGCCACTTATGTAGGGGGGAACGGTATGATAGCACAGAAAGTACACGGCCTTTTAATGTAATCCTCCTGTAATCAACATTTAACTTCGTTATGACATCTATAAAGACTTGCGGCTAAAAATGCTCATATGAAGAGTCTTCCAGTTGGATGTTACTCTTTTTGAGCATGATTTTAGCATTCAGGCATTCCTACTTGCTTCGTAATTTATTCATTCTTGATTCCACTCATTTTTGCTCACTGTTATGCGAAGCATATTAAGAAAAAGTATTACTGTAGTCAAATAATTCGAATAAGAGTTTTGACTCTACTCGAATTTTAGTGAATCTTCAGGTTTCGGATCTCCCTGAGTCGGAAAAACACATTTTTTAGAATTATGTTTGTCTTTGTCAATCCGTCGCTCTATCTGTTTGAGAATGTGACTACTCAAAAACGCTTTCAGCTAGATGGATGAACTTCGGTGTATGTTTTTTAATTAATTATTTGGCGTTGATTTGTCTCAATTTCGGAGCTAAATGCGTCAAACTGATGAACGTCTGTACTTTCATTAGCATTTAAGCACGATAATTCAAAAATGTAATGGCTTAAATATAGGAAATTTGGTGTGTGGTTTTGTGACTGCAATTGCAGCTAATATAAGAAGTTTGATGTGTGATTTTGTGACTGCATTTGCAGTAAATATAGGAAGTTTAGTGTGTGATTGCAATTGCAGTTTCCTATCAAATTTTGTTTTCAATCGATTTGAAAAATGAAATAAAAAAAACGCATTTGGTGTTCTGATACCTGTGTATTAACCGCATTCCAGCGATTAATTGACAAAACAGTAACCAAATAATAGCACATTTATAAGTTCTTTTGTAACTGTTATTTCTCAATCCGAGTTCATTTTAATATGCAGGTACATTTATTAGAGAGTCACAGAAGAGATCTGGGAACCAGTTCCTGCTGGTTTAAAAATAAAAGTTACAATCAAAGAGAAGGAATATCAAAAGTTTTCGTTATTATGATGAAATGTATTATAATTAAATTAAAAATTAAGGATATAAGTCTTTACCATTCCAAAAGCCAAAAAATATCGAATATTTCATTGGAAAAGCTGGTCTATTAAAAAAAATACCAATATCAGTTTTTGATCTTTCATGTCATTATTAGTCGATCGGTCAATCTTGGATAAAACTGAGCTACATACAAATTATTTCAAAATTACAGGTTCGTAAAAAAACAAATCCCAGGAAAAATTACTATGCAGATGTCGCGGAAAAAACAGAGAACCGTTTAAATACTGCACTGTTGTGTTAAAGTATTCCCTAAAAACTAAGAATAAATGGAGACAATCCACATTCACGTGATATCGAAAAGTGAGTGACGTAAATCGATAGTATTAAAACAAACAAAGATGTGTGGTTGAAGCGTTATACACATTTATTTTCCTTATTTAATGTTAGTATGGATGGAATTTAGAAATAGATTTGTTACACTTCCCAGTTTGAAAGTGAGTTTTGAAAATTTGTATACTTGTGTATTCTTAACGACAATATATCATTTTTACATTTTCAAAACTCACGTCAGATAATTTATAACTGCAACTAAGTTTGAATTCCATACTCAGGACGCCACCTGTAAGTGAATTCGAAAAAAAAAATGATAAGTAGATTTCGTAATATTTTCAGTAATGAAGCACAAACTAAAAACTAAAAAGTAGAACACAGTAAGACGCTGTTAGTGCATTAATTAACGTGCGTTTTTAAGAAAGTTTTGTATTCATTTTTTACAATATATTGCGCCTTTTTTTATTTGTTGTTTATTTACAGAGTATATAATATTCTACTGAAAGAATGCCAGCCATAGAAGGAAAAGTGGCGAAATTGAGAGGTCATAAGAGTAAACAATTTGTCTCGGAAGAAAATTACTTCACGGTAGCTGTGAAAAAGTATTTATTAGATGGTAAAAAAATCACTATAATAAATATTTCCTCTATCATTTGTATTATCGACGCATTCCAAGGGCTGAATTTCTGTACCAAAACAGTGGAGGAGCGAATATAGAATAGGAGTTCGAATTAGTAAACAAATTGCATCCCGTTTTGAAACAATAGGAGGGCTATTTTTGGACTGACATTCAAATTTTGAATTGCAGTCTGGTAGTGAGAATTATCTTTGGTTACAATTAAGTATGTTAAAGTTATAATACATTCTATGAATAGAATATCAGCGGTAGAATGTAAAATAATAAAAATAAGAAGTATTAAAAATTAGCAAATCATCTAGAAAAATCTACAGCTTTGAATTTAGGGTTCAATTATTTCGTTGATATTAAGGAAATTAATTATATAAATAAATGCATTATCCTCTATACTAACAAAACATTCAAAGGTATGATTTTCTAAATGAAAAATAAACGAAGCAGAGTATAAGTGAAGTAAGGCTTGACTATTTATGTTCCATCTTGACTTAAAACTATTTTGGAACGAAGATTACAAATTTGATTGATAGTCACAGTGACATGGATAGCACTTGAGTTGACATTTCCTCTGCAGTCTTCTCTGTTGGCCCATTTTAATACGACAGATCAATGGAACAATTTGATCTCCAATTCATGATTCTTGGATCCCGAAAAAAGCCCATCAAAGAAGCATGTGTTTTAGTTTAATTTATTTATAGTTCCACCCTGTTTGCAAGCAACACGATTGATATTTTGTAACTGGCTTTGTGAAACTGAGAAACGATCAGAAGATAAGGACGACACTTGAGCTAGTACCCTTTTTAGAAACTTCCTCGCTACACCAAAGAAATGACACATGGCCCACACAAATCTATGGATCATTAGTTGGTATCAAGTTTCAAATTTGGAGCCTTCTGACCCCGATTTCATGACGCTACCACTAGGCCATTGCAACCTAAGGTATCTCTGGATTGAACAAATATGAAATAAAATTAGTTTAGAAATTTCGTAAAATGATTTGGATTCACTTTTCTATCAAGTATGGAAATTTTTTAAAAAGAGAATATATTTTCAGTTAGTATTTCGAATTCCTCATAGTTATAGATATCTGATTTGGAAACTCGAGCAAAAAAGAAAGGGAAAAGAAGGAATATATAAAACAAAAATTACACTTCACGCAAATTTCTGCAGAGACAACAAATTCAAGTAAAATATTATTGCTTTTCGATTAAATATGCTTTAGAAAGAAGCAAACTTATAATACAGAAACTGCCAAATTTTCTTCTAAGATAATTGAATGCAAAATGTGGTAACTATGAAAGAGCAACTACATTCAGCACAAAAGTACAAAACTCGTTATTAGATATGCATTTGTGCTTAATGAATTCAAAATTTGATAATTATTGAAAGAAGGAGAAAGATTTATAAAATTTATTTGATAATTTTCTAGAAAATATAAATGACAAATATAAGGAAACTACAAGTGAATTTGTTATTATTTGTCTGAAGGCAAGACAAACCCAAGGCTCGCATACGAAAACTTTTGTCTATAGACTCTATATTTCCCGAATATTGACGCAAAACACCTCCGCATTCTCTATTTACGGGACTTAAAAAATACAAAAAAACAAATAATAAAAATGAGAAAATGTCATTCAAAATAAAAATATTTTCCTGGAAATACATCAACTAAAATTGGAAAATATTGGATCTGGAAATTAGCAGCAACATCTTATGCAAATATTTTAAAATATATTTAACGTAGAAAATAAAACTTAAAATTTTAAAGACCGTTTTAAAAGTTTTAGGCAATATAGCTTTACTGAAATTGTTTCTAAGAAATGTTTTTGGTACGAAATACCTGATATATTTAAGAAATGGAAATTAAACATAAGCATGAATAAATATTTGCAGTCTGCTAACGAATTATATTATGTATATAGACACGTGTTTAAATAAGAAATAAAATATTCTAACACCTGATGCAATTGAAATGTTTTTTAATTATTTTTTTTATTTTATAAATGCACAAATCTGTTGAAAGTTATAAATAATGAAGTCAAAAATAAATTAGACAGTAATATAAAATTTGAATCCACGCATGGAAGTATAATATTTTTGGATTTAACTGGTTAATGTTGTTCTTAAGAGAAAATAGAAGGAATTTTAAACCAGCAGCTTCTTGACTCAGTAATTATACCGATTGACTTTGCAGTATCAGAGCACCATTTCTTGATGTATTATTTAACATGTATTATTATTTTGTATTATTCAGTATTATTCAGAATTAATAATAAATTATTTTCTAAAAATTATCGACAAGAAAATTATGGTCAAATTTCTAGGTATAAAACATGCTTATCGAGAAAGTTCTTCAATGGCATAGAGTTATTTTTGTATACCCTTCAGGAATAATAGAACAGAGAAAAATATTTCTTAAAAAATTCCAGCAAACTTATGAATAGATTAATTAAATATATTTGATAAACAAATTGAGAAAACTATCTATTGATTCCGGTAATGCTTGAGTCAGCGCACAAAACTTGTGCAATTAAATAAAGTATGATACATTTTCTGTTTTTCAAGAACTATGAAAAGCATCAGAGTCCTTTCTTTCTGTTTGATACTGATAGTAGATGTGATTTTTATTTTATATCTAGTCGAAATAATATTCATTTCGTAATTTCATTGAAAGAAGTTGCAGCCCTTTTTAACAATCTTACCTTCAGATACTTATACAGAAAGTTCTTGAAGAAAATTATTTTGATAAATTCTCTGTTAATAAAAAGTTTATCAATGATAAAGAAAGTTCTTCAGTAGCATGAAGTTATTTTTATGCACTTCGAAAATAAAAGAAAAAAGAAAAGAATTTCTTAAAAATGCAAAGAATTAAGAAATAGATTAGCTAAAATATATTTGATGAACAAATTGAAAAAATCATCAATTTATTCCGCTAATGCTTGAGTTAGTACGCAAAATCAGTGCAAATAAATAAATATGACACATTTTCTGTTTTGCAGGAATTACGAAGAGTTTTCAAAGAGAGTCGTGTCTTTCTTCTTTCTGTTCTATACTGGTAGTAACTGTAATTTTTATACTATATTTTGTGTTTTGTACTATATCTTGTGGTAATAACATCTTCAGTTCATTGAAAGATACTCCAGCACTTTTAAATAATTTTGATAAATGCACTGTTAAAAAAAATCAGGAATTTTTTTGAAAGTCAAATATGTAACCATCTAATAGTTAATACCCATTTTTCTATATCAAATTTTTTGAAGTATTAACTTAAGTGATTTATAAACAATGAAATACGGAAACTAATTTATTATCTCGCAAACTTTAAATAAAGGTTCTTACACGCAAGTTTCAACTAACATACAGGTTTTAACATCGAAATCTTCCCAGCATTTAGGAATTGATCTTTATAAAATTTGATATATATGACAGAAGGTTGGAGTCGTTTAGGAGTTGATGAAGTTGATGTCTTTAAGATCTAACAACCGCGATTTTAAGAGTCCGAAAATTTGCTAGGAGGTCGTTTGGGCTGAAGAAGAAAATCAATATCGAGAAAAGTTTTAGACTAGTGTACTTGGTATCCGTTAATTCATTATCAAGTGAAGTGGAAAATTAGTTTCACTACAAAATGGGAATTAAACACTATCTCTTCTTTTGCGAAAAGCGTGATTTCCCCAAATCCTGCTTGCGAGCGAAGGGTGTCTTGGGAGTCTGATAAATGTTCTAATGTCTGAACCAATAGCATTGACTTTTGGGAAAGATTGTTGAATAAGATAAGCACATTTTTGTAAATATTTCAGGCATTCTGTTTATCACCGATCGGTGTCGCCTCACAAGCTCGGGAAATAGCAATGCTGAAAGAGAACATTTTTAAAAAATGCCTTTAACCAAGGCTATAGCAATCAGTATCGGATATTAAATTTTCTTTATTTTAGATTATCCAATAAGTAGGATTTAATGTTTGTTTAATCTACATCACTACTAGTTATCATAAGTTCCGTCGACTAAATATGTGCACAAAGTAGATAAATTTTCTTATTTGAAAGTATTTTCTTGAATAAATAAATTTCTATAAATGAAATGAAAAAAATATTAAGAGAAAAAATATTTTATTTGCTTAAATATTAAAGGGACAGAGGATTTTGAAATAAGCAAAGGCAGACGAAAAATGACTTGCTATTTTTATCGTTTCATCACCAAAATATTAATTTAATTTCAATTAAAATAGTGTCGTAAAATGTATTGTTCAATAAAATGAATATTTGAAGGACCTGAGGAAAAAAGTACATTTTAATGGCGTTTCTTAAAATATTATTCTTAGATTTAAATATTGAAATGCTGCAGGTGTCTTAATTTTTGAGGAAATTAAATAAAATTGACAATAAAGATTTCATTTAATAAATTAAAAATGTTGCGTAATAACATTATATCTTCCATATCAAATAAAATGAAATCTTATACAGAAAATAATTGGAAATTCTCAAAATGAAAGTCTTGGTAGTAGAATAAGAAAATTGAAAAGTTGTAAATTATTTTTCCGATACATCATGCATTTTCAAGATTCATTGTTTTGAAAAATCAAACCAGTTTGCATAGTTTAGCTAAATCATGTGCACAAAAAGAATGTGTTGTAAACAATGATAAAATCTTGAAAAAAGTCTATTAAAACTTCTGACATCTTAAAAAACACAGGTAATTGTTTTCAAGTATTTCTTCATGAAATAAATCGTTGCACTTTTAGTAGAAAGAAAAACTTTTTCCAATAATATATGTCATCAAAACGCTGGCATTACTTACTATATAAAATTTTACTATATGAAAAGAAGGGTGGATTTTTCGAAAACATTAAAGAATATTTCTGATTTTTTCCCATTTAGAAGGAAGATGAGATTAAATATTAATACTAAATGTGAAAAAGAATATCAAAAATTGTTATTTTAGCTACGAAAAATTCAGTCTTTTATACAAGTAAAATTGAGATGAATGACATTTGCTAAGCGACTACATAATCAAATGAAAAAAAGAAAACAAAAATGAAAACGAAAAATCAATATATTAATTTTCTCACTGTAAAAACACTTTTGATACTCTTATAAAAGGCAGTCTAAATTTCTATAATAAAGCAAAAAATAGATAAGATTTGTTTATTTAAGAAAGAACTGTGTCACATTTTGTAGAAAACCTAGGATCTTAAACTTATCTTTTGATCAAAAATGTCTTAAATAACAAGAATGGAGAAAAATATCTGTGTACGATTAAAAGAATATATTCAATTTAAAGAATCATCTTTCAGTCGAAAAAATTCTAAAATAGCCGAAAGAAATAACTGCGAAAAGTTTACGTTTTCTGAACATATGAGTGGGAAAAAAATGAAATTGATTTTTCTAATTCCAAGACAGGTTAAAAGTATAAAATACTCCTTAAACATCGAGAGAAAATATCTCACATTTTTTTTTTTTGATTGAATGACTACTTGTTAAAATATTTCGAAAACAACACGTTGAAATGCAGCCTATACAGAGGTTATCAATGAAGAACGAGGATGTTCTTTGTTAAGTTGTTTCGAATATTATTTTCCTGCTCACAGACCGAAAAAGTAATTGTATAAAATATTGTGCATCACTGGATGATTTCATAAAAGTTCGTTCTTTCGTTTACCGCTATATTTGCTCTATTGCTGCGTTTTCCCTTATAGGTCAAAAATAAATAATTATAAAAATAGATCAAATTATAAGTCACAGATAATCAATGTAAAAATAGATTAACTTATAGGTTACGAATAAACAATGAAAAAAATAAGATTAACTTATAAATAATGATAAAACAATGAAATAATTGATTAATAAATCACAAATAAAAATTATTTAAATTTTTGGACATAATAATTTTTTATTACTATCCGTAAAATCCTCCCCTCAGGGGCTCACCTACTATAGGTGGATACGGGTGTCCCAATCCCGAGGTTCCCAGGGACCATTACTTCCTTTATATTTATTCTTCACTGCGACTTCTGCTGTCTCCTTTTTTCTTCTTTCCCTCGAGGGTAGGCGAAGGAGCTCCCCATGAGAAGGTGTCGCCCCTCTGTTTGCTTCCTGCTTCTCATGGACAGCATATACCCCCACGAGTTTGCCGTGCGTGGCGACCCATTAGACGGGTGGTGCACTGTGGTCCCCGGTGTATCAATCGTCTGGTACCTAACCACTTGAGTGGTTAGTCTGCTAGGGATCAAGCGAAGGGGTCACTCCTTGGGCTTGGCGTTAAATGTGGTCACTGTCCCCGGGGGTGACTCCCAGCGTATAGGTTCCGGCCAGCACTAAGATAAGCGCCGAGGCTGGGAATATTTAGAGCCGGTGGCTGCCTTTCATTGTTGGGCACCATGGTGGGCGGTGCGGACGGGCCCGAATCCCCATCAATGTCGTATGGGCAAATAAAAAAAACAGCAACACCATTTCGAATCCACAAATTAACCATTTTCAAGCTTTCTTTCTAATTCAAAGAGTATCTGATGCAAAAGAGTCTTTTCATAATGTGTCCCCATTTTTTGTCGAGAAAGCCATTTCTGGTAATGTAGATGAAGTTAAATCCACAAAGAAGCTTCGATCTAGCGATTTGCTAGTTGGAATTGGATCCTCCAAACAATCCAAACAAATTACTAAGCTGAAATATCTGTCTCACAATTCCTATTCAAGTTACTCCCCACCCGACATTAAACTCCTCCAAGGGAGTTATATCCTTCAGAGAGCTATTAAATGGTTCTGTTGAAGATATAACTAAAGATTTAAAAAATCAGAGAGTGACCCATGTACGGCGTATCTCTATGCGAAGGGATGGCCAGCTCCTGAACACAAAACATTTAGTATTGACATTTGATTCTCCTAAATTACCTGAGCACATAAAAGCCAGATATATGAGCCTTTCTGTCCGAGAATATATTCCAAACCTATTGCGTTGTTTCAAGTGCCAACGCTTCGGGCATTCTAAAACTTCTTCCCGCGGGACTCTAACTTGCGCCCGATGTGCAGAATCAGGCCATGACAGTACTAACTGCACTGCCGAAGAGAAGTGGGTGAATTGCAAAGACCAGCACACTTCTTTTTCCCGAAACTGTCTAGCTTGGAAACAGGAGAAAGAAATAATTTCAACTAAGATCAAAAATAAAATTTCTTATCAGGAAGCTCGCAAACTCATAAAATCGAAAACGCCTTCAGATGGAATAAATTACGCTTTTGCAGTTAAAAAAATGTCGGCTACCATATCCACTCAGTGGGATCTGAATTATCTATCTTCTGGTAAGGTTCCTTCGCCTGTGTCTGTTGCACCAATCAGTGACAATGCTTCAGCTTCGCCGGATTTAACTGCTTTTCAACTAGTGACACACACTAAAAAGTTTAAAAGGTCTCACCTGTGGAAACGAAATCTATAACCAATGCTGAAAAAAATTCAAAATTTTACTCTACCTCACCTCACCAAGTTCCCACCACTGTTATATCTCTAATTGCACCAATTGTGAAATCCAAATTGTGTAATAAGCCAATTACGGCTGAAATAAAATTACTTTCTTCTGATACGGCAATACGATCCATAGATAATCTTCCTTTAGTAGGAACAAATCTACAACAGTCTAATGAATCTGATGCTGATGCGGAAATGAGCTCTTCCACTGCATCAGATGGGGATATGTTGGAATATCGTTTGTCTGAGAACTTAGAAGACTCGCCAGAAACTATAAGTCCTCCATCCTCGATTAAATATAAAAAAGAAAAGAAAAAATACCTTATTCCAACGAAATATAAGAACTTGTAGTGAACTTGCATCTTATTTTTTTGTCTTTTCGATGCTGTATTTTGCTTTTAACCTTAGAAGATACACATCTTGAAATTCTGTTATATTTGCTTTTGTATATGTGTGTAATATATATGTATATATATGTACATATGTGTGTGTATATTGTATTTTATCTATATGTTTGCATCTCTAATGATATTTTAATTTCTTCCAACATTGTTTTTTAAGCATATTTTGTATAGTTTTTGCCTTGACAATTTCTCTATTAGAATCAGATATGAAAAAAGTTTTATAATTTCACTATTTTTCACTTTCGCTGTAATTTCAAAATGTTTTTAGAATTTTAACTTTTTATAGTACATTACCATATGTTTTAAACCACGATCCTGTCCATAAGTTTGGCGCAGTATAGCCAAATTTGGGTCTTGCGCCAGTAAAACTCCACCAACCAACCAACCGTAAAATCATTTAAAATATGACAGGAAAAAGTATGCGTTTCACTATTTCAAAAAACAATTTTACTAAATTTTCATGTATTCGATAATAAAATCCTTTGCAATGGATGTCCTGATGCTTCTAATAACTTAAAAATTGAAGAACCATGCAAAATTCAAGAGAATATCTAAAATATAGTTTTAATATATGCGTTTATTGGAGATGTAATTCTCAATAAATTATAGTCGAGAATTTTTCTTTCTTTTTTTTTGCGATTAATAAGAAATGTTAAAAACATTATCTTGAATGCAAGGCTTTTTTATAACTAGAATAGATCGAACAAATTCTGCCTCGCTACCCTTCAAAAGACTAGGAATTCCTTGTCACTTTAACTGCGCACGTCACGCCTGGTAATAAACAGGGTTTTTTCATTCCACTTGCTTGGAATGTGGGCTATTCCATTACAATGCATCCGTGAATTCAGCAAATATATGTCCTAGCGTTTGGTCCTCAAAAAGCAGCCAGCTTCCTAAATGCAACTTTATCAATGTTACTATTTCTGGACTTAAAATTTTGAAAGATAAAGGAAAGTCGTGGAAAACCTTCAAGAAATCTGACGATCTACAGAATAATAAATTCTATTCCATATAAATTACATTTGACAACCTAATCCATTATTAAGATTTATTCAAAAGAAAGATTTTAAGACTTTACAAAATTAACCAGCCGGAGCTTTCACTCCTCGATTTTCATTACACAGAATTAGTGCATTCTGAGCTTTGTAATGTAGTGAAGAAAATCGAACACGCGTTTGGGCATTCTTCATTTACACCGATTGGATCCAAAATCTAAAATAAATCGACAATGTTGGTGACAAAAACTTATAATTTTCTAGCTTTGTATTTTTCAATCACTTTCCTTGTTGTAATGTTGAGTTTTCATTTACGAATTCTCAAACATACAAACTGTCAATGGGATTATGGATTTGCCCCAAAATTTGATATGAATCTTTCACTACGACGATATAAATTATATGCCAACTTTAAACATCTTGCCAGTTGTTATTTGTGCTTTTGAATTACCGTTATACAATGGATGCCAACGGACACATATAAAGATTTCTTTTAGACTGATTCCACCCTAAACTTGGACAGAGATCAACCACATACCAAAGGAGATCAGAGACCACGTATCGGATTGCATCCTTCCAGCGAGTCACTTAAAAAATTGACTCGCTGAATAAATGACTAGGTCACAGACAAACCGACAGTCATACTGGACTCTAAAATCGATTCCTTCGGACTCGAAAATTAACAGATCTTTATAATAAATTATTTAATGATTATCACACTTTGCATACTTCGTATCCATAAAAGTAATAGCATATTTCAAAGTGAAAATATTTAGCTTCTGAAAAGTACAAATATATTTAAAATAATTAATCTAATTTATTTTACAGAGAACTGAAAAAAAAATAGTGTTTGTATTTTTAGAGATAAATGAAATTTCTAATAATGATTAGAGATTGATCTCTAATTCATGATGAGTCGCCACCCTCATTATAAACGCCAATTCCAATACTGCTAGTATTAATATTTTATTTTCATTCAAATCTTAAACAATACTGAATCACTGCTTTCTTATTTCAAATATGGCAAACGAAATTATCTTAAAATTTTGATCAGTGGTTGGTATTTTATATACACTAAAATAGAAAAACAACTCGAGTATTTTCCTTGAATTTCAAGATATTAATTTCATTTCAAGAGGAATTTATTTTTAGCATTTATATTTGATGAAATATGATAAAATGAAAGGAGAAAAAATGAGAAGCTTTGATAACTCTGTAAGAATTGCGAGAGAATTTCTTTTTATTGCTAGGAACTATGACTTGATATAGAAATTTCTGGAAATTGAAAATATTAGTTTAAAGGAAATACTATGAATTTTTATATTTCAGAAAAATGGGTTAATGTTTGATTATCAAACAAAAATACGAAACCCACGTACTTTGCACTTGGATAAATTAGACGCTGCAGCTGATTTTCATCTAAGCTTCTATGACCTTTTTTAAAAATGCATATATAGTATTAAACTTATTTAGAAACTCAAGTTATAGGAATAAGTTTTGATTCAGAGAAGTGAATTTTCCTAAAAAAACAGTAATACATTTCCGAGAATAGAACCTTCTTTAAATACTAAAGATTTTGTATCAGGTACTTCTTAGCTTTAGTCAATATTCCCAAGAGGGATTTTTCGTACATCAAATAAAATTCTTAGAATATTTAATTTATTTTTCTCTAGAAAATTATGATACAAATTCATCTTTTAAATTCTATCAACATTTTGAAGTAGGTAAGTAAATTCAAAACCGATGTTTCGAGTAAATTAAAACATTCTATTTTTCTTAATGGTTTTTTCCAAACCAAACTTTTATATGAAATTTTTCACATCAACCTGCCATTCCAGTATCTTGGGCAGGTTAAATGGACTTAAAGAAATAAAAGAGAAGAAAGGAGAAGCCGTTAATTTTTCCCTTCCAAATTGATAATAAAATATACATAAAAATCAATACTTAAGAATAGGAAAGAACTTTAACTTTTTCAAAATACTGTAAGTATGTGTGTGTGTGTAAGCTTTTTCTTTTGGAATCTGAGAATATCGAGTGTTTGGTGGTGCAATAAGAAAGCATTTTTCACTGATTCATCATTTCACATTCATTCTTTATACTTTTGATGAAGGTACGCTTTAAATTTTTCTTATTAAATATCCTTTTATAAATATACTTATTATTAAATGGTATTCTTATTAAATTTTTATTCCTTCCTTCTTATTAAATATCCTTATTCAATTAAGGTTTAAAATCTAAAACCTATGAATGTTTTAAAAAATACTGAACAACATTTATATAATATGAAACAAAACACCATGTAAAGATTTTTAGTCACAAATTTTTGCAATGAGATTGTTACTTGGTAAACCAAAGTATTATTAAGTAAGCTCAATAAGTCGATATTCAAATGTGGAAAATAAGGGGAAAATAATAGAAGCAATTTTAAAAACGTACTTCCAGTAATTACAAAAACAGGGATTTTCTACTTTAATTCTTATTTATAATTCGAATAAATGTAAAGCAATTGAAAAATTGTTTTTCTATTTAAAATTTTTTCAAATGGCGCCACTCATATGGATTCATATAAAATTGATAGATTAGCTGATAATAATTTTTTTTTAAAATATTAATATAATATACTGACATCTAGATCACATTAAATCTCTAAAATTTCAGGACGCTTCCTCATTTGGTAGTGAAGAAAAATTCGACTAATGAATTCAATATCTGGAAATATGAAACAAGTCAAATTAGTTAAAAGTGTGTAAAACTCTCGAAAGTTTTCAATGCGTTGAAACCAACTGTCGATACGAGATATTTCATGCTAAATTAAAGTAAGATTTACGGATAGGCACATTAATTTTGCACAGAACCAAACTTAAGTATTACATAGTTCTAGTATTTCGGGAAATTATCTGTATGACAGAAATAAGACAATACATTCTGAAGTATTCAAAGTGCTGCTGTTTAGAAAATTGATAGTAGCAAAAATAGAATAATTTAATACCATTGTGTTCAGGTCAAAAGAAAAAAATTACTATTATCAGAAACCAGAAATATAAGGGATAACGTCTCAATTGGATAAACATGTTGAAAAATTCAAATGCCAAATCCAAATGAAATGGGCGTTATTCTACTAAGTAGAACTTAGAGACTGCTCTTATATAAGGAGAAATTCGGCATAAAATGGTTAGCGAGGGTATCTAGTTGAGGCGACAAAATAAATAACTGTGCACCATGAATTCCTCCAAATAGGTTCAGCGTAAAGTAGTCAAATTTTGTCTCCCGAAGATGTTAGTGGAACTGACATTTATAGCTGAATGTATTGGAACTAAGGATATATCAAGGAATGCAGGTTTTCATATAGTGCAATGATTTTACACTAATGGCCAAGTGTGATTTTTCTGTTTCTTACATGTCAGCTATGTTCATAAGTCCATGTTTAAAATCACTGCTCCATCTGAAAACTTCATTTATACTCACGCCAATACGCTTTCTTTACTCGACCGTAAATGGTTGTTCTGCTGTAACCGTTTGATGGTAAAAATAGGATTTCTATAGGTTTAATATATTTAGATGAATCCGCGTATGACGTAACTTATTTTATCACCTTTGCTTCACTTTAGCAGTTTTATGTCACATCTCCCCTGACATAATAGCCATCTACAAGAGAAAGTTCTGTAATATGTGGTAATATTGGGGTACCAAAATCTCACTTTCATTTGTGTGTGCCATATATGAAAGAGCCAAATGAAGTTGACTGACGACATATGATAAACGCGTATTAGCTGTTCGTTGTCCTAAGTTCAGACTGAAATCGGATTCTTTTAGATTTCTGTAAAATGTGCATTTTACCTTCAAGCTAAATAGGTGAAATGGGCATAAACTGACTTTATTTATTTATTCATTTATTTTTGGATACAAAACATTTGCAATTTCTTGATGCTGTTAATGGAGTAATTATTTTAGAATTATAGGAAGCTGGACATTAATGACATCAGTTATAACACCTAAAACTAAATAAAAACAAATTGCCAGAAATGATTTCACAGAATTTATACCTTTTTATTTTCTCGTATATGAAACGAAATTATAACAATAATCAAGAAATTCAGCCTCGACATTCTGATGAATATTCTGATATGAGACACCCCAGAATTCGAAAATTAATTATTTCTGGAAAATTATGCAAATAGGATAAGTCAAAAAAGAAAACTGGCGACACCAAGAAAGATGAAATTTGGTATATGATTTTTCGTGTAAAAACTGGTAGGTTTTAATCAAACTTTGATGAAATCAGTCGTTGAGAATCTATTTTATTTAAAGTTAGGAAGTCTGCCCGTATTCATTTAAACGCTTGAATTCAAAAACTAACTTGAAGAATAAAAAATTTTATATGCAATTTTGATGTTTGTTTAAGTTTATGGCCCCCCGGGATAAATTGACAAAAAATTCAAAGTGTCGCTATTTGGCTCGGTGAAATCTTACCATCTTATGTATAACGAAACTTGAGATTTTGGCCAAGTAAAGAAGAGAAATAAAACCGTCTTGTCATCGTATGTATAATGTAATTGGGCAAAATCTTAACATCTTACATATAATGAAACTTTGCAATCTGGGTGTCATATCAAAATCGCCAAATAAACCCGGAGGCTGTAAAAATAAACAATTACAGTTATACGTATAAATAACTTGAACTGCGCATCTGTACATCTGCTTCAAAATCCAGACCAATTGAGTATAGGGAAAAGATCCTAAATGTTTACTCGATTCTCTTTTTGCAAAAAAGCTAAAACCCAAGGCCACCATAGTCTGAAAACATGTTGGAAAGTTCAAGAGAGAACAATCTTCCCTGTTAAGTGCCAGATCTCCAGTTTTGATCGCTTTAATTATTTCCTTTATTTTATCGCAAACTTAATTCTACAAATCCCATTTTTAGGCCGCGTTGACTTGATTATAAGACTGGAAGGTTCCCACTTCGAAGCCAATTTCAGTGAAGAAATGCCGTGTAAGTAGGTTAGTGAACGTTATGTCAGTCAAGGTCAAATATCTTTATGTTGGCGTAGCGTTGAGATTTGGAGAAACGGTTGTAGATGCCGTCCTCGTAATCTGACCACGACCTCTGAATTTGCTGCAATATTTGCTTAATATGATTTAAATAAGCTAAAAATATTTGCAGTTTTAGGGAAAGAGATAAATATAAATATTTGTGAAGGTGAATTATATTGATAAACTATAAAAAGGAATAGACTATAGTTATTATTTAGGATATGCCTTTTTATGTAGCGTAAACCAATTTAATATTTTTTTCTTTATTCTTTTTAGTAAAATCATTATCAATTTAAACAAAAATACTAAATTTTATTAAGATTTTAATTATTTATTAAATATACTATTTCAAACAAAAACAGCATTGTTTTAAACAGAATCAAATGTAAAATAACTAAACTGTATATAAAATTGCTATCGAAAAAAAAATCCTTTGGAAACAAAGCATAATGAAATGGAGAAATAGTATAAAATGGAAGAATATTACCCTACTAAACGTTGAAATGATTCTTTACGTTCTACTTTTATTTATTATAAGATGAACAAAACACGTGAAAGTATTTCTTTTTCATTAGTTCGTTTTTAATTCGTGCCTAATGGTAATTTAACTTAATATTTAAAGCAGATAACAGAAGCTCTCAAGCTAATGGAAATTTATAGTTAAAGTGAAAACGTTAAATGACAATTTGATTGCAGAAAGGTATCTTCAAGTAGGACAGAGTGAAAAAAAAAATACTCGAGGTTAGTTAGTTGTAAAATGGCGGAATAAAAGTTTAAAATTGTTTTACAAAAAGAAAAGAAAGGAATGGATGAATGACAGTTGATGATGGTTCTTTTATTCATATCGAAAATGATTAAAAAATAAACGAAGAATACACTTAAATAAAAAATATAATTAATAAATAATATAAATTAATAATTACAACTAAATTTGAAACATTTGAATTAACTTTGAAGTAAATGTAACCGAAAATTAAATGAAATCCATTTTTATTAATTATGAAAACTTTATCAATGAAATGGAATCAATTTAGACTTGCATGGTACACGTTAGATATGGCGTTCCTGTTTGTATTTGAAATCCATGGCGCCTCTTGAAGGGAGAAACAGGATGTGATGTCACAAATCATTGTAAGACAATTGTAATTAGATGACGTGCAGTATGTCACGTGACTGAAGTCACACAAGTTGACAGCATTGAAAGTGAGAAGGGAAAAGACTGCTTTTAGGATAATTATTCCGCCGTATACTAATCAGTTATGAAAGATACTCGCTTTTTTCAATTATATTTTGCTACAGTAAATTTCAGTAAACGAATCACGATGGAAATCATAAGTGATTTTTTTCTTCTCACAAAACATAGAAATCAAAATTTTTCATTTGGATTGGTCGTATTTAACCATCTACTTTTTTTTTTCTTTGTAACTCTTAAACTTAGTCTGGTTTCAAAAATTATAGTTGAGAGATATGACAAAATTCAACTTTTATATTCTGAGTAAAACTCATCTTTTCACAAACTTTCAATTTGAAAATAGCAATTTAATGTTCCTTTACAATATTATATTCAGATCGTCATATCTTTTCCTTATGGATACATATTATATCTGACGACACTTTTATCTGTAAGTTCGATCTAGTGGAATTCTGTATAACTAAGTCATTGAAACAATTTTCTTTCCGAGGCAAATCTGTTGGATCTCTAATTATCCTGTAGATAATATATCTACCTTATTCATGGCCCACCAAGGGATGCCTAAAAAATGGGGATGAGAAGCTTTCGATATGGTGATTAATTCTCGTCATCCTTGTAGGTACAATAACGGCTTGTGGTTGAATCCCATCGAATTTATGATGGGGTCTTCTACCTGGACCTTGACGTTCATCAAGATTCAACCATAGTTCCCGTCTATTTCTGTAGAGGCGTTCCGAACACTCAGTTTAAACTTATACCTTTGGGCGGTGGCGGGCTGGCTCCAGTATGCTTATCCTGTAGGACCTTCAATGGGAGAGGGCATCTTGGATTTGGGGATAAGAAATTCTAGCTTTGTGGTTGATTTTTGCTTCCCTAGTGGGTACAGTAATAGTGTGGGAACAAGTTATTCCCACTCCAATGACGGGATGTATCACCTACGGTAGAATTTGTAACATAGCCGTTGATGCCCAATTGGACTTAATAATGGTTCCTTCCTCTGCGATGTAGTGGCGATTATCCCAAGGTGTTACTGCAGGGTGGGAGTAACTTTGTAATTATCCTTTTATATCGCGACATGGGTATCGCGCATTGTGGGGAAACTTATTGCTGATAGGTAATGGCAATTATAGGCGAAAATAGAAGTCTAAAAAAATCACAAATCTAATCTGTCAATAACTTCATAAGGGAGAAAGATGATTTTCATGATTTGTTGCTAATATTCCTGTCTTAAAAAAATATTTTGAAATGCACATAGCCATAATTTATAGATCAATGTACTCTTTGATCTTACAATAAGAATAAATAAATATTTGGGATGTCTATTTTGCCAAGGAAGATTCCTAGTCATTTTTTTTTAATTACATTGATATTTTGCTTTATGTTCTTCTGATACTGATAATTACTTTTGCTCCTACTATAGTCCATAATATATTTTAAGATATATTTCCTAGTTCTACGAAATCATCTACAAACCCTTTTAATGGATAAAATATTTGCCAAAGTATTTTTAGTAAAAATAAGACAGGCAAAAAAAGTATAAATAACGATTTTTCTTTTGTTCAAGAAGAATGATTTAATTATATACAACCTGAGATTAATCTTATATTGCAAATTTCGTTTTCTATGAACTTACAATTTTATTGTGAATATCATTCCTCCAGAACAAATGGTTTTCACATGTATGCGAATTTTTCTTGATATATTTACCAAAAATATTTTTCTCATTGAAAAACGCTACCATTGCTTTCTTTCGTAAAGCATGCAAGTGCATTATATCAACTCCGTAACTGAAAACTTGAACCGTTAATCTGTAATCAAAAGTCAACTGATGTACTTACTCCTCGTCCGGTTGCTTATGGATGCGCTTTTTTCGTTTCGTAGATATATTAAGCTTCTTGGAAATAACTTTAATTATAACAAGTTTTCAGAGTTCTGTATCATGACAGCATTTAACAACTTGTGGGAGTGTTTCTCCCTAAATTTTCAAGAATATTCCCTAATAAATATGTTAATCCACCTCCTCGCAAAATCCACCCAGATCAAAACTTTGAACGCCACGATTGCTCTGATTAGTATTTTCAGAGTACCGCACATGAGTGTTAAGCACTTCGTATATTAGTGGGGAAGGCGAACAAAAATCCAATTTGGATATTTTTCTGTCAACAGGTTGAAGAAAATTTGGCATATGGCTACAAATTTAATAATAAGGTCTCATTCTAAATCTCCTTTGTCTGTGTCACTTCGCTTTTGAGTTAACGTGTTTACATGCATTCAAACGTACATACCAACAGATAGTTAAGTTTTTGACGTATTTGGTTCAATATTTGATAAATCTACACTTTAGGTGCTAAGTATACGAAATGCCACAAATTTGTATGTATATATCAAATTTTATCCATCTTGCCAAATACCAAATCTTATTCATCTTGCTCTTTATGTTTACTGGTTACAGTATTCATTTACTCTCGGACGGACATATACAATGCGAATGGATTTTCTTCAAAATTTCATATAAATATATAAATTTGACGTATCAAAGACAAAACTACAAATAACATGCAAAACATCCCATACCAAATTTCATTCATCTATCCTGAAGCAGTTTTGGGTTATTGTGTTCACAGATAGACAAATCTGCAGACAGACTGAAATCATACCAAACATACGCTTTTCATATTCAGGGGGATCTTTCTTGCGGAGATCTGTCAAAATCTGGAGTTGGAAGTTGTAGTCAAAATCTAGAGTTGAAAGATGTAAAAAAAAAAAAAGCTTTTTATTTTTTATTTATTTTATTATTATTTTTTTTTTTACGAAGAGAAAACTTCTTTTTTTTTCTTCTTTTTTTTATCGCGCTTTTGAAACGAGAGTTCTCTGAACTGCGAGATCGTCTACCAGAGAGATGGATAGCTAACGATCGTCTGACTGGTAAGTCAGACGATGACTGTGATCCAAAACAAAGTCCATGCAAGAACAGAACCGCCGTCGTTTCCCCTGTCGAGATCCTCTCTTACATAAACTTCCGCACTTAAGAAACGGTAGCGGTGCATCCGCGTCAGCCTGCATTAACAGTCATGAAGATGGGTGATTCTAAGGGGAGGCCAGAAATGGAATTCTCATGTAGCGCAGCGGTACGGGACATACTTTAATGATTCCCGACGAACGAGGTCCCTTCCCTCGGGGGGTCTGACTCTCCCTTCGACAAAACATAAGCTAATTAACCGCTCCTCCGAATCCACATTCTGTCTTTTACCTTGAATGACACTCCAATGGCACAAAGAATTGAAATCGGCGGCCCTGTCCATATCATTCACTTCTCACACTACATGTCGACTCTTTTATTGACTCTTTGATTTAGACTCTGAGGGGGACTTGACTGTAAAAAGGCATGCATAGATTGTACAGTCCAATGGCGCTGTCGAGGTTCATTCACTCCATTTTGATTCTTCTTCCCAAGGCTCCCTTGGATTTTTTTTTGTCGCCTTCCCCAAATTGGAATTGATATGCTATTTTCTTTTGATATCTAATTCGTATAACATCAGAATTAAATTAGCTCTGAAGACTTCTTTCGTCTGTATTCTTAGAGCCCGCCGCCGGCGTTCTGTGTCAAGGAGCAGATTGCGCTTTTTAAGAATTTAGCTATGTAATTAAAATGAAGAAAGTTAATTAGACCAAACCAAGGAACGTCTTGCGTCGAAATCGGGGAGTTTTCATTAAGATTAATTTTTCTTATTAATTTCGTAAAGATTTTTAAGTGGAGCAAATTTCGTTTTAATTACCACTGTTTCTATATCATAGAAAAATTTTAAATATCCGATGGATTATGAGTGAGATAAATTTTTTCCAGCGGAGTTAGCGGAACTTTTTAAAACCGTTTTAAAAAGTTAACCGTCTACTGTTGATTCATGTGAGTTTCACAGAAATATTTAAAACTGTATTGAAAAATTTATCGCGTCTATAAGTATAGATTATGAAACTATCAACTAAAAAAACAATCTTTATAAGAATAAAAAGTAAATATTTCCTGAGTCAAAACTAATAAAAGGTACATTGTATTTAGAGTGCGCTATTGCTTCTACATCTAAAATACAAATGAACTTAATGAAATTAGAAATAAATATTAAGTTTAAATGCAATAATTAACTAAATAGAATAAAAAAGGAAATGATGAATCTGGCCTGAAAACTTTTTGAAAGGTCACCCTCAGGGAGGGATTCAAACCAAGGATTTTTTCTGTGAGGGGCCTGACTTTCGTTCAAATGATAACACCTCGTGACGTAAAAATCCCAAGAAATCGAGGTTATTGAAGCTAAGAATTAATAACAATAAACCCAAAGATAATAAATTACACAATAATAATAAGCAAAATGTTATTTCAAAATTCAAATCTAAGCAAGACCACAGCAAAATTGAATCAAACCAAACTACAATAAAACCCTTAAATCATAAAACCAAAAAACATCAATAAAATATGAAAGCAAAAAACGTCCCAATTGAAAGTAAATGTTCCAAAAACCTTTTTAAGGAAAATTAAACTTATCAGTGCAGACCATAATATTAAACTAAATTCAGCTTCCCACATTTTATTCATTATTGCATTTAAACTTAATATTCATTTTTAATTTTATTATAGACTATGAAATAATTTTTACATCAATCCAAATCAGTTTTTTTTCCCTTACAAAGGAAAGTAAAGAAAAAAAAAATTAAAAAAAAAAACGTATTTTGTTTTGTGGAGAGGATTACTTCAGAATCAGAAAGCTCATAAAAATTTTGAGCTCAATTTTAGTCATACTTGAGTCATAATTTCCTGCTCCTCACTGGCTGGTGATTTTTTTTCCTTGTTCGGAAACTGAAATATATAAGAAATTGTCTTTTTATTTCTACATCATGTAACATTTGAGTTCATTAACTAGTCTTCGGTAATTTTAATCTTCATATAGATCTATAGCCTATGTTTATATATGATAAATCTATAATCCATTTTTAGCATCTTTAAGGGATCTGTTACATAAAAGTTTATTTTGGACTCACTTGCTGAATTATTTAAATAGAAAGAATATGCCTTCTTTTTTTGTTTTAAAAAAATTTTCATTATTAACTTAGAAAATGATTATTATCATCTCTAATTTAAATTGCCTTAAATGGAAGGAAAAATTAAGAATTGGATTATTGAAATAACTAATTTTAGCAGATATAATGCTTGAACTGCATTCAAATGCAAATTAGTAATTAATCTTGATCTTTTGAATTTTCCTTCCTCTCTCTGCTTTCTGACATTTTTTTAAGCAAAAATATTTCTGCCAATCGATTTCTTTACTGTACTTAAATTTCTAAGATCGATTTTGATTACATAATAGTCCATTCTTTATTGTAGTTTTATCTTGTACATGGATATAAAATTATAAAGTCGCAATAAATCATATTATATTAACGTTTAAAGTGTTGATATGCAGAAAAAATAAATAAAACATAAGAAAACTGTACTTTAAAAAAAATCTTTGCTTTAAATGCAATAACCAACTGCACAATTTATTCTACATTTATATTATTCTTGAAACAGATTGAATAACATGCTTCCAAATTCAGTGTCGTATTTGATTGATCGATGCAATATCACAAAGCCAGATTATCCATGTTGTGCTAATATATGGTGTATAATGTGATATATAGAAGAAACTCGTTCATTATGTCTTCTGTGTTTTACTACTGTTTTCTAGCAATTCATACATTATTCAAACAGCATATCATGTTTGAAAAATGTTGAAGATAAAACTTCAAAAATTACTATATAACTTTTAGTAAGAAGTTTAATATATATATACACTATATGTTAGCAGAATGATATATGCGAGAATAATATGGTTAGTGAACAAATAAATTCACCTGGCAGTTTCAGAATTAATTTAAATTTTTACCAAAATGGTAATCTATCTTGAAAAAGAAAAGTAAGAAGATGCTAATTTATTCTATAAGTATGGAAATCTGCTTCTGTTTGCTTTAAAGAGATATTTTTCGTTATTTTGATACTTTTCTTTCTTTGTACGTATTTATAAACGAAATCTAATACATTATTGAGGATTATAGGATTTTTAATGCTTTTTACTGAATTGTGATGAATTATCTTGAAAATTTATGCTTCTTATATGAATTGCATAAGATTTCATTAATGTAAATATAGAGAAATAAAACCACTAGAGTTTTTATTCCTGAATTCTGTTATTCCTACAAAACTTAGTGTATATATATATATATATTTCATATTAGTTTTATATTTTTCATTCGTTTAAAATTTTGTCAGCATTTTGGAAATCTTTTTTTTTTTCTTTCAGATTATTTCAAATAAAAATAAGTTAATTCTCTTCATAAAAATGATGAAATTGCGTCTTTTTATTTTTGCCATTTTTTTCTTGATTGGAAAAAACCTTCAATAGTTAGAAATATGTCAAAAAATAATAAAATGACCGAATTTTCCTTAATTGCCCATGCTATCATTCAAAGAACTACTGTTCAGAGAAATTTTAAATTTGAAACTGAAAATTATTTTTAATAAAACTTGAAAAGGAGGGATAGCACAAATAAATAAGTATTTTTCCTTTTTCCAATGGTAACACAACTTTCACAATTTTAATTTGATATAAAAGATTCCGTATTACACCATTTTTCTTATTAAATCATTTCCTTTTTAAATGCATTTGCTTATTATTTAATTCTTCTCTGTCCTTTTATTACGCTTATTGCAGAAATCATTGGAACTTAAAACTCCTGCGCCATTTTAATGTTCAGGATTGTTCTACAAGACGAAATGTACTGAAGAAAGAGGGCGGGGGGGGTGATTCCATTTTTGTTACAGAATCATTGACTGCAGCTGACCGGACCATTTTAGTCTATTAGAGCAGACTTCCCCTATTCTGACGAAATATTCGAACAATTCCCCTACTGCTAAGTGCATTTTTTTTTAAATAAATAAAAGTAATGCAGTTTCTCTTTCTTCCTATGTCGATTTTATAATAGTGTCTATTGTGTATGACATATATGGAAATAATATGAAAAGTTCAATCGTTGCGTTTAATTGGTTCTTTTTTCTATTTTATAAAAAAACTTTCTTTCGATTGCCAACAATATAAGAACACAATATTCTGTACATCTCGTACATAAATGGATTTATAATTTTTCCCAATTCTCTAAAAAGCTCATTCAGATAAAAACATTATCAGAATATTATCATTATTTTGTGAATGTAGATTTGTAATATGATGTACTGATTCCGTAAATAATAATTGTTAAATGTTAGCTGTATAATTAATACATGTTTTTTGAATTTGAAATATTTATCGATAACCGCAAATGTTAATAAGTTTGAACGACTTATAGTATAGTTAAAGTAAAAGGTTCTGAGAAGTTAAAATATTAAAGTGAATTTCAAGTGTGAAAGTTTCTGATATTCGTGTATATCTAGTTAAATATGCCCTTAGGATACCGGTTAATGGTATTTTAACGACATTCAACAAAGTTTGGATGGCATAAGAGGTAAAAATTGTGGCATTTTTTTTTTTTAAGTTTGTAGTAAGGAAGTATGAATTTAAGTATTTCTTTTACGATATAAATTCAATGATTTATCTCAAAAATTGATAGGTTTTCTTTCTTTGGATTATATTTTCTTTTATTTTTTGATTTAGCTATTTAATTTTACCTTTAATGGAATTTTCGAACAATAGCTTATTTTGTTTTAAAGTCAAGACTATTAGCGTTATTTAAATGTGTATTTTTATCTTTTGATGTAAATATAAGAATACTTCAAGAAATATTTCGTCCCAAGCCTTTGGATATGTTAGGATATGAAAAACATTTTATATGTTATAAGCAACAACATTATTATTGGTTGGCTTTCGAGAATTTCGAATTGCAGTTCATCTACTAATTTTAATATGAATAAACAAATTTTTGAAAACCATTTTAGAACTATAAAAAGCTTGAAGGTAAGTGATGAAATTTCGGAAAGAAATGCTTCTAATTTTTTTTAGACAATACAAATTTTTGAAATCACATTAAAGGTAAAATCCTATAATAATACATGAATTTTTTTAATTTTTAAATTAATAATCTTTCTATTATTTTTTCAAATAAATTTATGCAGTTAATTATTTTTGAATCGAATCATAGAACGTATTTAATTACAGAATTCCTTATGGGTAATTAATAATGAGGCATTAAAGAAAACATTAAAACATTCTAAAAATGGCAGAACAATTTATTTTTCGTAGTAATTACAAATTGAAATATGGAAGTATTCTTCAGTTACTAACAAATAATTCTGAAGAACAAAACACTTATTAAAAAAATGTGCCAGTACAAAGTGTTAAATATAAAAATGATTTTCTTGGCTTCCATAACTGCACTTTCTTTTTGCAGATAGAAATTTTTCAAAAGGTGGCATACTATTTTACACAATCCCCCTTTTTCCTTTTCACTTTGAAATAAATATGAATCCTAAATTTATTGTATTTATTAACTTAATTGTTTGCCATAATCTTATTTAAAATGAGTTTATTAAAAGGCAAATTCTTGTTAAGATACCAGATATAAATGAGCAAAACCCATAGAAATTATAATGTTTCGTTATTAACAAGTAGTTTAGCACTTTTTCAAACATGAATAATTTCAAATAGAAGTAAAAATCGTTGAGTGAAATCATTTTTGTATTTTATAATTCTGTAATAAATTCCTACAAAATTGTAAAAAAAGGAGGAAATGAGACAATTAATCTTAATGTTGAAATTGTTTTTAATAATTATTCAAAATATGAAAAAATCCCTGCAAAATATTTTATACATCTTTCTCACAAAAATTTCAAGTTTTATTTTAGAAAACTCATGGATTATGAATTAAAAGGAAGTAGTCTATTTTCAGGCAAATGCATGAACGCAGGCAATATACTGCACGAAATCCGTATTTTTTCACTTATGATAATCTGAAAACTAGCCTTTTGATATGAATATATCAGATAAGTATATGATTATTTACTTTAGCGAATCAAAATCAGCAGTACTCAAGTCTTTTCGAATCCAAAGGTTTGAATGCCACTCATAAATTATTTAAGCAGGGGGCCAAATGGCGTTGTATTTGAGATAGAAACTCATATATAACGCAATTTTAATGTTTTTAAATGCTCTTTACAGCATTGTTCATGACAAATCCAATACAAAAAATAAACAAATGTAACTGAGAGAGCAAAAATGGGCTAAAACCAAGCTGGATTTCAAACCATTACTAAATGTAATGCATAATACAAAAATATAACTTATCGGCTCATTCATGTGCTTTGATATCTTAATGGGAATAGAAATTCAGCCCTCGCATTATATAAATATCATTCCTATTCACATAATTCTTTATTACGCAGAACCAAACCTTGATATAATTACATTAAAAGCGCCGAGAAGAATCCTACGCTTTGACTTTTGCGCATTGCTTAAGATGTTACTAAGGTAAAGGGGTTTCACGTGTCCCTGTCTCTGCGAAACACGTCAACAACCCCATAAAACTTCCCTCCTTCTGCAAGCCCCAGCGTTAAAGACTCTTGTAAAACGACGCGTCGCAGGAAACGGCCGTTCGGACGAAATTTCCAAATTATTTTGCCGCCTTGTTTTTGATTTAACGAAATATTTCTGGCGCGAAGCGTATAAATCCATGTTTATTATCAACATATAAATTCCACGAGGCGGGGCTTTGTCCCGGCTTTGTTTCGCCAGTGGAGTCAGTTAAGAGCAATAAAACCACCCTTGGCCGACCCCAGGGGAGTCGTTCGCAAAAACCCATTCGCCATCTTTTATGTAGCGAGAAGCAATCAATAGGTTTTATTTCATTCCGTAATATTAGCAGAGAAAGCGAACTTGACACATATATCCTCTTACGCGCGCAGATTCGACTCTCAATTTAATAGTAATTAGCGTTTCATTGAAAAAGAAGAATGAAAAAATTGTCCTGGAGGGAAGAGGTGTCCTGCATTGGTTTGAGGGAGGAAATTAACCTAAAAGGGGATTAAGACATGGTAATCTAGAATGCAAAGTTTTCTTTAAAAAATAATTTTTAGAAATTTTAAAGTTTTAGTTTATAACATGCAAGTCAGAATTCGAATGGATAGAACAATGATTATCGTAAACCTCATGCTGTTTTTATTTTCATTCACGCGAAGCATGCAAAGAAAAAATAATGTAAAAAAAAATAATAATAAATCAGTCCAAAAATTTTGACGAATTCCTTCATTTCAGATAAAAGAATTTTCGAAATTATATTTGTCTGTCTGTCTTTCTGTGAACACCATAATTCCGAACTGGAGCAAGTTAGACGAACTAAAATCAGTAAAATTTCAAGCAAATCCTTACCATATTTTGGACAAAATATCCTTATTCGTAATCTGAGTGTTCATATGTGTGCTAAAGTAAAAATATAAAGAGCTATATCACTGAAATATGGTATGCTATTTTATTATATATATATTTTTTTATTTCTGTTAAATGTTGAAGTAGCTCCATTTATTGGATTAGCGACTGACTAATATTCTGTGTAGATTTACGTGTATACGAACGCAACTAATTCAAAGGCGCAATAAGTTAGACAAATACAATTTTGTATGCACTCTTTACATCAAAATTGCAGAACAGTTTGAAATTGTGGATCCAATTAATGGAAGAAATATGTATTGATCAATTTTCTTTACAACTGAATGCAGATTAGTATAAAATCACCCCCTCCCCCTCCCTTGCCGTGATATCCCAGTATGGAAATGAAAAATTTCCGGTATAATATTTGGCTTTTGTTTCGCTGATAAATATAGTAAAGCGTGGGGTTCACTTACCTCCATCTCGATGAAGGCACGTAACCAGTCTCATGATGACTTCCATCTTGGTAATTTGATAAAATCCAGCTACAAATGTTCCCATGATCCTTAAAATTTAAGAAGATTGCCACAGTATACCATCATAAAAAAATCTTCAAAGGCTGCTAAAAAATATTTTTATGGATTTTACGTTTAACATTGAGCTATATAATTCATATCACTGTAATGCATATACGTTAGACGCCGTACAGTGTAACTTAAAATTTCTGTAACCTTAGGGCAAAGAATTTGATGTCGTCGAGTTCAAGATTCGGTCGTTCATTTCATTTTAATTACCGTAAAATATAAAAATGCATGCAGAAAAACAGTTTCATTCTTTAGTTTTTGAAAAATAAAAGTTATACCTTTAAGAGAGCAGGTTTTTTTTTAAAAAAAGCAACAACTTAAATTGGGAAAGTTCTAGCATTTTTTTTCTGACATTTTTTTTTCTTGGCTACAATAAAAGTAAAATTGATACAGGCGGAGTTTTAAAACAATAACCTTCATCTTTTCTGTTAAATTAATTGATCGTTTCAGAAATACAGTTGTGACAAAATGCATTTTATTACAACATCAAAGCAATGAATTACGAATAAAATAAAAGAAGCATTCCTCGAAAAAAAAAATAATTGGGTACACATTTTGGTTTAACGGTTCGTTAAAAATAACAAAAAATAATTAGAAAATATAATTTTAAGTAATCCCTTTGAAAAAAATTAATTTTTAATATTACAAGTTTTTGGTATGAATTTCTAAAACTTTTTATGGCCAGTATTACTATTCATTACTGAGAATCTGAGAGTTGTTCGTATATTTATGTCATGCTCGAATGCTCAAGCAAAAATATGGCTAGTTACTAAAATCACTGCTTTTGTCGGAAAATACATATTAACCTATTTAGTATATTAGATCGGAATTTTACAATTCTGAGTGTAAATAAAGCTAAAGGCTATTTCTAATGATAACAAATTATTGAAATATATAACATAAAATATATTTCATAGAATATATAACAAAAATCAGAGAATTTTCAGCTCATAAACCGTAGTTGCTAATTCAACGAATGAATTAAACATGATAATTTTGCCAACTCGTTTCTGGATAAAAATTTAATAAATTTGTGAAATTAAATTATTACTCCCATTCATGATTAAATAAAAAATTAAAGTATAAATCCAAAAGATCATGATTCCATTACAGAAGAAAAAATATAAGTTTTAAACAAGTTGCTTTGGTATAATTAGTTAAATACAACAATTTAAGATATTATTACAAGACGATAAAAAAGATGGTTTGTTATATACATTATCAAAGAACACATATTTATTCCCGATTATCCATAATTTTTCAGGCCTGATTCGAAGTTTTCCTCAGAAAAAGTACATTAAAATGTTTTCGAAAGATAGCTTTTCTGACTGTCAAAAACTATCAAAACACTGCTATGAATACTTTTTATATGTAATCGTCATATATATTTGCTCATACAATGTATATAACGTGAAAGCCACAACTCTTTTCCTAATCATCATTGACAATAAGGTAGGTAAATACGTTGAAAATTCGTTTTTTTTTACAAAATTGTGAATTTTTTTTAAATTAAATATCTTTAATGTTTGAACAAGTTTCTTAACCGTTAGATTTTTGTTTCTCAGTCTACTTTTTTGGAAGTTACACTGATTTTTATAGGTAATGTACATATGTTTTAATGATATTCAACATCTTTAGATGCTATTTTTCTTAAATTCTAATCTTTGATAGAATTTTCATAGGACACCTCATAAATTAAACTCTAATGCATATTTTTTATTCAAATTTAGTGTAATAATTTCTCATTATATTCTGCAGTTCCTGAATTGGACAATAAATAATCTATTCATTTACACATATTTGAAAAAAATGAAAATTTCGTATTATTTATCAGTCGAATCCCAATATTTAAAGAATGTAAACTATTTTTTGGCTCGGGAAGTAGATAATATGTTTTTTAAACTATATGCAAAAATTTAAGCAAATCATTTGATAAGCTTCTAAACTAGAAGATTTTTTATTTGTATCTTTTTAGCCAAAAAATTCCTTATTTCCAATTAAAAAAAACTTTTGCCACTTAACTTGAGCAATATTGTTTCAGAAATGTTTTTGCAATCTTTATTATGTAAATATTCAAAAATATAACTATTTTCGCACGTTTTTCGAAAAAAATCATTCCGAACGTAGCCACATAGCAAGCCAAAATATCTTGTTATGTAATTCATTCATCAATCATTTCAAGTATTTATTCTGGCCTAAAATGGAAACTATACATCAATTGCATTGAAATATACAGGGTGTCAGCTCTTATCATGGTCCACTAGCTAATTTCTAAACCGATAGAGAAAGCCATTTAGTTCCTGTTAGAAAAATGATTTAAATGATGGGGAAAATTATATTTTATGTTATTTCAGTTTATAAATGCATTTCTGAAAAAGATACGAAACCTATAATTTTATATGGTTCCGTTTTCCTACCATTTATATGTAGTAAAAAAACTGTTGACACTTTTAAATGTACGAAGAAAAAGATTTAATAGTTTTATTGCTAAAATTGAGTATAGTCGCTAAACATAAATAGGATTCGTATATATATTTATTTGAATAAACAATAAAAAAGTTACACAAAGGTGCATAATTTTAATTTGCAAATTATACTTTAAAATCTTTCTCAAGGCCTGAAAATTTATCTATAAAAGTTGTCTAAAATAATACTTTTCAGTGTTTTGTAATTTGATCAATTTTAGCCGCAAGAGAAAGAACTTCTTTTAAAGTTTAAAATGTTAAATTTACTAAGTATGATTAATAGGACCAAAAAACTATATAAAAAGCTGATTTTCGCAATTTTTTTAGTAATATATTTATTGACTCAAACAACATAAATCCTAATTTTTCTTGGCATTTAAATAATTTTTGTAACAGGAGCTATATGCCTATCTCTACGGGTTTAGAAATCATCTATTGAGCAACGATAAGAGAGTACAAGAAAGTTTCTAAAATAATAACTGTTATTCGGAAATTATTGTTGTTGAACTCATGATGTGCCTTATTGTAGTATCTATAGTGAGGCAGTAAGGGCTTTTAGTTATTCGCAATCCATAAGCTATTTTCCAGATGCTAACGACCGATCGCCACAAGCTTTTATTAACTGGTTACATCCGAAACGGGATTTATTGCGTGCTTTAAAGTCATCTAATGACGTTAGTTATTCAGCTCAATGCGTGCTAATTTCACTTCGATGAATTTAACAATCACTTTAATACGCACCAAAGAGTTAGCTGGGCACTGGAAATGAAACTGGAGGTTATCTGAATTTATTCATATGTTTTAAAAGTTATCTTTTCATAATTTAAATCAATAGTTGAATTCATTTTTTTAAATTATGATTTAAATCAATAATAGATCAATATGAAAATGTAGAATTTAAATTCGTATTATGTTGTTTTAATTGTAAAAATTAAATGTCTTCCATAAAGTGGATATAAAACTGTCATATACCGGAATTATCTTAAGAAAATAAGAATGAAGTTACAGAAACTTTGGTTTAAAAAAACATTAAGAATTTTATTCAAGGATTATGTCTTTCTTAATGAGCAAAAGCATGCATTCATTCAATTGCAGTTGTCGAATAGTTATTCACTCACAATAATTCAAATTTATTCATCTACTAATATCTGCGCTTATTTTAAACAAAAATAAAAGTTTATTCACTTTTGTGTCCCACGGGGTGGGGGCCCCTCGTTATTGAGGATGAGAAGCTTCGGCATGATGTTTGGTTTTCGCCACCCCTGTGGGTACACGCAAAGGTGGGGGTCTGATTCCTTCCATCGATGGCGGTGCATACTTCCTTAGGGAAGGGTTTTATCGTGGCCGGTGATGGCCTTTAGGTCTCAACCCCAGTTCCCTCCAATGCTGCTGTACCGGCAGTTCGACCATTCAAGTATTTCCGTGTGCCTTTCGGCAGGGCGGAGTTGTCAGTTTGTGATATGCACTTGCGTTCTATATCGTATTGAAACATCTAAACACTTCAAACCGAAATCCTCTATTACCATGTTTGTAGAACCAATGTCCTAATCTTATATTTTGTCTTTAGTAAAAATATTCTTAATTTATAATACAGAGAATGATTATAGAGAATGTTTACATATTTTTAGAACGATTTTGGAGTCATTTAATTAATGTTTAAATTATAATGATTTTTTTTTAATTTTCGATTTAACAGCCTTTCTTTCTGGACTTTTTATGAGCATACATCATAATTTCCATCATAGATGTATTTTTTGTAAAATTTCGTGAGCTATTTAGGAGTACTTACATTCCTCATCTAATACTTTCTACAATCCATCTATTTTATGGTAAGTTTGCCTTTAGAAAGAGCTCTTTCGATAGATCAAATGTACTATGTATAATCCATAGGGTGAAACTTCAGGGGATTTCGAAAGTATATATTCAATACTTTTATCAGATTTCATGTTTTTTCAAGAAATGCAGGACTACTTTTCGAAGCATGAATTGTAGTTTTATTTTTATGAAGTTTCACTCTGAAAGACAAGAAGAGTCCTTCGACAATCATAAATTCTTACAGAAGCTTTTGACGAAACCAGGTTTGCCTTTTTTTTCTTCTTTTTCGGTAGTAAATAGACATCCTTTTACTGCAGTCTTATTTAGGTTAATTTATGCTTTATATACAGTGCTATCTAGTGCTACAATGTATTTCATTTTATCTCATGTTGATAGTTTCCATGATGGCTTCTACAAACTGTTTAGCGTTGAGCCACATGCCTCTGCAAAAGTTGGTGAACATTATGTTTTTTATCTTTATTAAGTTATAAATTTTGCTTTATTATTTTATTTATTGTTGAATAGATTTATTCAAATACTTTAAAATTGATTTCTGCATTGGTGGGTTTTTTTAGATTACTGACGATTTCACTATAGATATATTCGAAAATCTGTGTTCCTTTCTTGAATATTCGCTTAAATTTTTCTGTTCTCGTAGAAGTAATGATTGACAGATTTTGGTTTTCATATTAATAATATTGCTTATTTTACATTTAGAAACTTTAATACCATACATTTCACAACTTTTTGAATTATGAAATACGAATAGTTCTCTTCGAAAACGCAAAGAACATATATTTCACTCCACAGCTTGTTTACATGCGACATTTTGAAAGAAGAATAAATTTAAATGTAGAAGACGATATTTCTCATTTTAAATTATAAGCTGTTTCCAGAAATTTTTATTCCAAAGCATTTGATTTAAAAAAATTCTTTATCGAAATCATTCTCAAAATACAATATGTGTAAATATAATATGTAGAATCAATTTATTCAGGAACCTGTAGAAAAAATACTAGTCAATAATTTCAAAATGTTAGGTACATGGGATCACACATGAAGTAATGAAAGAGAAAATCCTTTCATTGAAAATAACTTTTTTTTGAAATATCAGACCTCTATGCATTAAATAATTTTCATTAAAATGTTATGAAAATTATTTTCTTTTAGGCCACTTTCAATTCTCAAATAATATCGACAGCGAATTTTACTGAATTATTCATTGCCCTCATTGACTCGACAAGCCAGAGTGAGTTCTGATTTTCTCTGAAAGTTTATTCCATCTTAGCCTGTACTAAATTATACTTCTTTAATTAACTGATTGATTTGTTATGAACAAATCAATTAATTAAAAGGATGATTCCAAGAAAGGGATGTTATACAAAACATTTTGAAAAAAAAAAAACCATGACATCTGTGTAATTTCAAAACTCGGGAAATATTTAACATTAGGACTTCATGTGTTTAGACTTTTAACTTTTGCTTTTAGAGTTTTTCTACAAATTCTTGAGCTATTATCGTTAAGTATTTCACAGATTGTTTTGCAGTTTACTTGGGAAAAAAGTACAGAAATGAAAAAATGGGTAAAACATATCAGTTGAATTTATTGTCTACAGATTTTTTCTTATCGTCTAGTTTTAAGTCATTTGATTGATTCCCTAGTCTCTGAAGCACATTTGCAGAGATTTGACGATATTGTGATAAGTTCTTTACTTTCTAGTGTACGTAGTGCACGAAGAGAAAATAGTCGATGTATCTCCGCGTTTCCGACCTCCGTGAGTCCAAAAAACATGTTTTGGAATTAAGTCTGTTTGTCTGTTGTGAACACGATAGCTGAAAACCGCTCCGAGCTAGACGGATGAATTTTGGTATATGAACTTAACACTGAATTTATAGATTTCTCTTAAATTTGGAAGGAAATCTACTCTCAGGAAGTTTGTCTTTCTTGCTGGAGGAGCGCAATTGAATATGTTATTTTCAAAATGTAAAGAGAGAGAGAGAGAAAACTCGGAAGTAAAAAAGGAAAAAAAAATCCTCGGTAGAAAAAAATTTGTTTATAAGACTTGCTTCTAAATTGCATTTCTGTAAAATTTGAACAAAATCCGTCTGTCGGCCTGTACTTTCGCATGAATGTAAGCTCAGTAACTCAAAAAAAAAAAAAAAGCATTGACTTAAATAAATGGAATTTGGTACGTGATTTTGTATTCACATTTCTAGTTCTGCGTCAAATCTTAGTTCCAATCGGTTAGAAAAAAAGGCATCTAAAATAAATTTTTATTTTATATAGTTCATAATAATAAAATAATAAAAATAATAATAAATTAAAGTTTTATTTTATATAAATTTTTATTTCATATAGTTCCATTTTTATATAATTTTGTACTAATGGTTCGCTAACGAAGAAGATCGCACACTATATTCAGTACAAACGATCGATTCATGTCAAATATCTATATTTTTTAACTGTCGCTCCCCGATGCTACGCAAAAAATTCAAGGCATTACCCAAGGGCCACAGTTTTGTGTGGGTGGAGACGGCTAACACTTATATTAGAGAATATGCGAGAAAGTTTTGGGGAGACCACTCACGCCGGTTTTCTTTAGAAAGCTCTAATATAGATTCTCTAGTTAAACTAATCGTAAAAGTGTTATTTTATAGTTCAGTTCATGCTAAGATTCATTTCAGGTTGCGTTTTATTTCGGAATAAGCACAATATTTTATTTTTGATGTCTCCGAAATTTGACCATGATTAAAAATGAAATCCGTTTCAAAACAATTCTTGAGTCATTTTGAAACAGGAAGTAAAGCTAATTAAATTGGTCTAATTTAAAGCAATTATTTGATCTGATAATAAGAGTTTACTACACAATACTTTAATTGGAGGTTGAAAAGTGGTGACAAAGACGTATATTAGTGAAACTAATTAGAGATATTATTGAAAAGTTATGAAGAAATATGCCATTTGGAAGAAAAAATTAGAAACTCGAATAAGGTCGATAAATATCCCATTTATCCTACCACATGCGAAAAATCTCGCATTTTTTCCCTCGATATTGATTCTTTTATATTTTCTTGATGGATTTTTATTCCTTTTGTCTTTCTAATTTTTTTTTTGTCAGAAACGGATCGGTTATAACATAAGTGATATTAAATGTCTGAAAAAAATAAATAATCAGGAATTCAAATATTTTCGATTAACACTTCTTCCTATTTGTTCTGAAACTCAATATTATTCTCCTCTTTCAAACTTTTTAGAATTTCATTTCAAATAACCAATTTGTCAACACTGTAAAGAATAAGAAATACTGCATTAAAAAAAATGGTATGAATTGCATATTTATCAGCTGTGACACCGCCAGTCTAGAGGGAAATAGCATACGTTACGATAATATACTAAAAAGGCAGGAAAACGAGAAATTTCTTAGAAGTCGATGAAAGTGCCGAAAAGGAAACGCCCAACTAAAGATTTAAACCCACTCCTTAGAGAAACAATCATTCATGTAAGTAACAACATTAGCAGTACTTTTTTAAATCCCCAGTATGTTTCCGTTTGGGGATAAGAAATTTTAAATGAATGATAAAAAAGATAATCTTAGTTAAATAATGCATTTGAACTGAAAAATAGATTATTTTATATGTACACCTATTTTGATTTCGCTGATTCGATCTTATGTGTCATATTGTACTCATACATCATGTTGCAACATATTGTACTCATACATCATATTGCAACATATTGTACTCATACATCATATTGTAACATATTGTATTCATACATCATATTGTAACATATTGTACTCATACATTTTATTGTACTCATATTGCAACATATTGTATTTTGACACAAGTCAAAAATATAGACTAAATACCATACTATTAATTAGATTTGAGGGTTTTGTGGTCCGGATATAGACTGAATTTCATATTGTTTTATCACTATTCTGGAATTTTCAGGATTTCTGAATAGTTGATGCATAATATTTCTTAAGATTGTTTCGTTTTATAACAAGTATATTTTCCTGAAATTAAAGAATATTTTAAAGAAATAATATAAATAAAGATTTTAAGAATATTTTATTTAGTAGCCAAACAACTTACCAACATTCTAAGATTACCTTGGGTTCTTTAATAATCCAAGCATTTCTTCATTTCAGATTTGTTAATAAGCCTATTTCAAGAACTCTTTGAATTCTTAAAGAGTTAATTAAAACAAAATTTCTCCTTCCAGTCACTTGTCCAACCAGCGCATCCGAATGACCTATCGCCATAGATATTAAAAGAGGTAATAAAATAAAATACAAAACAGCCAAAAATTGCCGTTGCTAATCCAACCAGTATCTTGCTTAGAAATAGATTTGAATTAGAACTGAATGTAGAAATAGATTTGAATTGAAACTGAATAATATTGATATTATAATTCAGTTTCAATGACCACTACACGCTAATCTCTAATATTTTTAAAAACATGTGACAGTACTTTAATGCTCAATAACCAGTACAAGAACTATGTGGTCTAAATAAAATATCTCATCCAAATAAAGCCTCTATTGCAAATATTTTGTTAATTTTTAGAGCAAAAATGAATTTATTAATTCGATTAAATGATTAATGATATATAAGAAAGAAATACAAAATCATTAAATATTTACTTAAAAACATTGGAAGAAAATAATACCCAGAGTTTTTATTTGCCATCATAATCACGGCTGATTATTATCTATTAATAAAAAGTTTAAATCTTGCTTTTCACCGAAGGGCAAGTTTCGTTGCAAAAATTTATAAAAAGTAAGAAACAAAAGTTTAAATTTTTCTAATTATCGAGAGCGAAAAAACAGTCATTACCGGCTAATAGTAGAATTCTGGCATCTTGATTGGACGATGATGGTTTCGAGACTGCTCTATTAAAGATTAAACATTTTTTATGGACCAAATGCAAATAGGAATCGGATGCCATTAAGTTTGTGTGGCACAGAAGTTAAAATTTTTGGGTGATGGTTTGGGTGTTGTCTTCTTCATCTGATTACAATGAGAAAGAATAGGAGACATATGAAAATAGCTCTTGTGTTGAGGAAAAAAGGACATCAAATCCTCTGTACAATTCTTACTGCTCACACATAAGTTTGAACTCATTTTAAACTCACTCATTTTAAAATGAGAAATGATGCTTCTGTCCTAGTAGCAACTGAATTACATAAATTTTACAAAAAAGTTTTTTGTTTTTATTTTACTGAATATAAAAATATATAAAACTGGCTCTTGCAAAAAAAAAAAAAAAAAAAAAAAAAAAAAAGAGGAAGAGGAGGAAGCATAACTGAAGCAAATTAAATTTTCTATGTGATCCTTACTACTCATACATAAGTTTGAACTAATTTTAAACTTTTTAAACTTACTCATTTTAAAATGAGAAATAATGCATATCCTAGTAGCTGTTGAATAAATTTTACAAAAAGATAATTTATTTTACTCAATAAAAAATCATATCAAAATATCTCTTGTGTTGCAAACACAGAGAGTAACTGAATCAAATCAAATCCTTTGTGCAATTCTTACTGCTCATACATAAGCTTGAATTCATTTTAAACTCACTCATTTTAAATTGAGAAATGATGCTTTGGTCCTAGTAGATGCTGAATTGCATAAATTTTACAAAAATGTTTTTATTTTACTCAATATAAAATCATATCAAATTATCTAAAGTGTTGCAAACACAGAGTGCAACTGAATCAAATCAAATCCTCTATGAGATCCTTATCACCCACACATAACTTTCAACTAATTTTAAACTCACTCATTTTAAAATGAGAAATGATGAATCAGTCTTAGTATTTGCTGAATTACATAAATTTTACAAAAAAAAGTTTTTATTTTTATTTTATACAATATACAATACCCCCCCCCTGAGAGGCTTACACGATATTTGTCGAACATTTAATTGTAGGTTAAAAATAAAGACAAATCAAGCGAAGCTAAAATCCTCCAATACCTGCATAAAAAAATAACCAAGAAAGAAAAGCAGGTCTTAACCGTATCGTGTAAGCAATAAGCATCCCTTAGCTCCCAGTATAGAGTTTCGATATCTTTTGGAAACAAGCAGGTCTCCAGGGCTATTATTTCAAGCGATCAATCCATGTAACCATCGACAACAGCTAAACAGGAAATCCTTTTCTTCTGCAGGACTTTCGATTTTGATTTTTAGGTTTGAGAACGAAAACGAGCCCATTGTTAGAAGAGTAGGGACCATTGGTAGAATTTGAAGAATTGAAATCGTTTCTTTCTACTTTTTTTTTTTTTGTATTTTTCCAAAATATTTCAGGAGAATGATGCAGTGTATTTTGGAAGAGAGGAATCATATCCTTCAAGTATAAAAAGTTTATTTCCTAGTTGTATAAAAATCTCCAAATCCATGGTAAATTGGCTTGAAAGAACTATAAACCTTTTAAATTAAATGCATTCTTGAGCCCTGTACAATCATACAATAAAATACTAAATCATCCGTTGATTCCTTCGATTTTAAATTACGGATAAAATGTTAATACTCTACATGCTCAATAAACTCACTACAAAAACTTTTATTCCATGAGAAGTTTATCCTTTGTTTTTATAAAGTACGAAGGAGGAGGGAAGGGCATTTAGATAAAACAAAAATACATCATTTTGATCAAAACAAACAATTTTTAGTTTAGATCAAACAATCTTTTAGACATATGTTGGCTCAAACACTTATAAAATACCTTCATGTTATTATCAACTTTATTATTACCATAAACATTAATATAAAAACACTCTGCATACTTATATAATACAAATGAAGTTCTTTTGCCTATTTTTAATTACATAACTCTTGTATGCTTAGAATATTGTGAGATCAAACTCGAGTTGAAACCAGGTTCAATACAGTTTGAATGAAAAAATTTAGAAAGTTTATATTTGCAGTAAAAAGGGAAACAATATTCTTACAGTAAATTTTAATTTTATTGTTGGCAAAAGCTAAGATGTCCAAAGAAATGAATAATTTTATTTGTAAACATGCTTTGATACTATGCAAGAATATCGATTAACAAATAATGTCTGAAGAAATATTTTTTCTCTATATAAAATTTGTTGAATTTTTTTTCCGTCTGAATACCGCCTGAAAAGATTGAATTTCTTATGCATATTTTTATTTCTTATAATAATAATGAAGAAAAATCTTTTTTTTTAATGTTTTCAATAATAGAATTTCGTTAAATATTGATAGGGTGAAATACCGTGCACGAATTTGAGTCACCTAAATATATATATATATATATATATATATATATATATATATATATATATATATATATATATATAAGTAATTAGAGAGAAATTAAAATGTATATATTTTTGGAGTTATATGAATTATATCAATACAATATAATTTACTTTTAAAAAAAATTATACTTTCAATTCGAGAAAGTTTTGTATAAAGAACATATGTCGTTGGTATTATGAAAAAAAATGATTTCTGAAATAGTATCATCAGTTTATTTAAACACAATTAATGCAAAGAGTTTTTGATTCTCAAATTCGGATGAACGCAAAACATATGGAATTAAGTATAACATCATATACATTACGTTATTTCTATTTCTTCCATTGTTTCCTTTTATCCACGTATATTCTCAATTTTGTAGCTTTGTTTTTTTTAAATCTGATTCCAAACAATTATTTTTACCATCTGGCATTCATTTTAGTTTAATAAAATATTCTTGTTGATTTAAACAGTCCAATTTACGAAACTGTTGTCCAGTCAAAGCAATATTTGGACAACCAAAAATTTACTTAACGTTATTTTTGAATTGTTTAGTAAAATATAGCAATATTATTAATAAATTATGCCAAATATGCTGTTAATTGATATGTAATTTTTGTAAATGCGAATAAGCAATTCCCCCAAAATATGAATACAAAATTTTGTTTCCTAACTGCATCCGGGTTATCAATTTCAATAAAAACGATTCTATAAGCCGTATTTGTATCAGCATCAGTTGCCTCTTTAATGAGCAATCTATTTAATAGAATTGAAGTTACAATACAATACAATCACGAAGTTTGAAGATTCTGAAAATCCTCCTATCTCTAATGATAAAAAACACTGAATATATGTGTATTAAAGCTCTACAGCCCAAGTCATATAACTTAAAGCTATCAAATTTGGAGCTTTAGGAGGATAGAAATGTGTATCTAGAGGTGATTTATTAGATACTTTAATTAGTATTTCAGTTAGAATTACGTGATACTTTGGCGTTTCTCATCTATAGCTTCCTAAACATTACAGTGTAAAAGTGATCTTTATGACATCTTGAAAATTAAAAGAATCATCTTTTAAATGATACTAATATTCTTAAGTCTTTTTTTATTTTTAAACACAGTTTACATTCTTATATTTCATTCTTGAAGTCAAAATCAAATTGTTTTCATTGTTGTTATTAAAACTTCAGCCTTGCTTTGTTTCTATTGCTCACTATCAAATTTGAAGATAGGATTTATGTTTTTCATTTTTAGTAAGTTTCAATATAAGCCATGGTTTTAATAAAATGTTGCATTTTTTTATGTTTATAATTAAAGTTCAAGTTCAGAATGAAGTAATAGTGAACAATTTTTGAAGTGTGGCCATTTTTAAACACTACTGCCTTTTCCTGTGATATAATTAAATATGTTAATATATATAGAAAGAGAAAATTAGAAAAATACTGAGCACAATAAATAGAACGGTGTGTAGCTTTTCAAAATTCGAAACAAATATTTCGCCGAAGAAGTCATTAATCATCGTTACATAAAAAAATAATTGAAGTTTTAGGAAACATTAATATCTCGGTGAACCAACTGGTCACCAAAGACGGCTAGTATTTTATTATACACAACGTTGATTTCTTAAGATAACACGTTAATTTGTCAAATATAAATTACCAAACAAAAACGAATTTTTATTTATTCTGTTTTCCTCAATAAAAGTTCAACAGTATCTTCATTTTACATTACTGAATATTCAATGCTAATAATAAACAAATGCTTCAATTTATTAACTCTTAATCTCTCCATTACATGACAATTGATTTATCCAAACGCGCGTCAGGTAAAAAGGTTTTACGAATTCTCCACCGACTTCCTACCTCAAGTGCAATAAAAACACCAAAATTTTCTTCTATTTCTAATCAATATCTGTCGACATTAAGCAAGTGATAAAAGACCGTTCCGTAATGAGTTCTGTTTGCTCTACTTCAGTTAAAGCATGGCAAAAGAGTGGGGGCAAATAGTGTTAGGAAGTAATAAAACTAGTTCTGCATCCGCTGGAATTCCTTACTTCAGAATCACAGCTTTTGAAAAGAACAAACTATTTTGACGACTCCGCTTGCTATCACTTACCTTTTGGCTCGTCGAGCCATTCGAGTGCTGAGCTTTTAGAGCTCAGACGTTCTCCACCAATCAGACATCGTAAAGAGGCTTCCTGGCTGAGCAAAAAAGAGAAGCATTATTTAGGGTGCGTGGAAAATTTATGCTCTGATGGTAACGAAAACAAAAGGAAAACACCCGAAGCACTGGATGTTTTTCCCCCGGCAAAGTTGTTGAGCTCTAAGAAAAATGAGGACAAATGTTTCGGCAGAGACTGACTTTGTGGTTCCTGAAGCAACTAAGATATTGACCTTTTATTATATTTGTTGCGCTTGAGTTGTATGTTATTTGGGGTTGCAAAACAGAAAAAAAAGTTTCAGTTTATATCTCTTGCATGTTTAAATTATAAATATTAAATTCCTTATTAAATTATCAGACTAAATAACGTAAAATTGTCAAAATTTGAGATTATTATTAGATTTAAAGTTTGTTTATATTTCTTGCAAATTTAAATTATAAATATTTAATTTTTTATTAAATTATCAGATTGAATAATGCAAAATTTTAAATACTTGAGATTTATGCAGAGCCATGTGATATTTTAAAGTTGCAGAAAAGAAAACAAAAGGCAAGTTCATAATTATTCCATATATTAATTATTCATAATTATTGCATATATTAATTATTCATAAT
>JAPMOR010022642.1:231573-263423 GCA_026543865.1 Argiope aurantia | reverse complement strand
ATGCAGACAATGAAGTCTAATAATGATCACGAGGGTCACGAGGAATCATTATTAGACTTCATTTTCTGTATTTCCTTAACAGAAAAAATCCCCTTTTTTTTTAATCCCTGCCTGAGGGTGACCCCTGAAAAAGTCTTCAGGCCGGATTCTTTTTTATATTTTTTTATTTGGTTTAATTTTTATTTGTTTTTTCCTATTAACTTGTTTTTTACTTTTGTATATATATATAAATTATTTTTGCATACTTATTTAATAAATAATTTATTTCTTTTTAAATTTTAAATGGAATAAAGAAGGGGAAAGAAGTAGATTAAATATTGTTTAGAACAGAAATTGTCATATATGTATGCAATTTGATGATATTCAGTATAAAGTGTTCTCCATTTGTGACATACCATTTCTATTAATTTTAAAATTATTGTCGAAATGTTTGAATAGAATTTAATGGCACTTCTCACAAATTTTGTTTCTTTCAGTTTAGTAATAATTCAGCATTGATTATTTTAATCCATTGCGAAATAAAATATCTGATGAGTACAAAATAATTTCTCATTCGCTCGTTCATTGAATTCGCAAAAGTACATAGAATCAGCTAAAATACTCTTTTAACAGTTCAAACTATTCTTTTAATGTATTGTAAAAATTTCTTCACAGGTGGTCTGAAAATGCTTTGTAAACATCTTAAAACTGAAAAACTTCTTGGAAAGAAAGCAATTCTCGGAAGCTTTTAGGTTAGAATTCAGAAGAATTAATACTAATTCTTTCTTCATGGTAAATCTATTTTTATAACTTATATTTAAGCGTTACCGTTACGAAAAAAGATGATGGATACAGAGGATTACTCGATCTCTCCATTCTAAAAACTTCTCACTTAAACTTAAAGAAAATTTTCTGGTGAAATAAAGAAAAATTTACGACACCGAAAAAAGAGTGCTGTCTCGGCATTTTCACTGAATTTCGTTATTCTAGTTTCCGTAAGTTTTAGACAATGGTTCCTGGAATTTGCATGGTATTCTAAAGCTCCGATGCATTGCTAAAACTTTATTTCCCACAGCTTATTACTAGGTTTTGAAGTATCCGCCAATCTTTAAAATATTTCGCTTAATTCCCTTCACCATGGAAACACCAGGTTTCCATTTTAAAGTAGCACGTCGAAATGAATCGTTTAACTTGCTTGGATTGAGTCTCGATTTGGCAATGTCTAGATTATAGATTTGATTGCCATTAAGGAAAAGACTGTTTAGATTCAAAAGGAAAGGCTTATTTATTTCAGTTGATAATTCGTTCTTTTTTAAGAAAGGAACTAACAGGCGAAGTTTCCTGTACCTCCACCTCATGTGTTAGGATTATTTAATATTTCAAATATTTTTGCACTTATTTAGGACTAATGAAACTGGATTAAATGGTTTTGTAAAAACTTTGGACTGACAATGCAGATCAATAGTAATCAATTATTCGCATGAAAGTTCATATCCTTAATGAAATCATATGTTATGACCACGGAATGGTTTTTTGAAATTTTTTTATAACATGCATATTTAAAACCAGGATTAACATCAGAATTTTCCTGAACTTTGTAGACAAGATAAAAGGATAAATAGACCTGATCAGGCATTTATAATTAGAAAAGAGTATTAAAGTTTAGTGGAGTTGTTTACTGAATTATTTTCGATACCTCCTTTTCAGCAGCTTTATTTTCTTAGCTAAGTGACAACCTTTTGATGAAATATCAGAAAAGAAAATGTGCTTTCAATATCTAATGAAAACAGCTGATGGCAGCACCAGTTTTTATTAATGGATTTATACACCCAATAACAAGAGTTTTACTAAGAAAATTAAATTTGCTTGCATGAGAAGGGTGATGACATACAATTTTTAGCATCAGAATGATAGAAAAAAATAATGCTATGAGAAATATGGGAGATATATAGCTTCTTGGAAAGACTGTCGAGCGAAACTGGTCTACATGTGTTACAAGGAGAGGGGGAGGAAACATGAAAATCCTCCTTGCATTTCCACATTTTCAAGCATGAGTTAAGTGACTATTGATATATTAGGTGATGTGAGGTCATATATAAATTCAAACGATGATCTTCTAGCCATGATTTCCATTTCCAATTGATTACAGAATCAGGATCAGGCATATATAATCATGTGATATTAACAACAATTAATAAATTCCATCGACAAAGGAAACCTCAATATAAATGAATATCGTTGTATAATTCCTTTAATGAAAAAATAGAGTCACTTGGATATAATTTTAACAGTGATTATAAAACTACATATTATTTATAAGATGACAATTTTCGGCCATTTACAGCCATAAACTTAGTATTATTACTTCGCAAATCACATGATATGCAAATAATCAAGGGTTTAGTACAAATTTACACATTCATCATCAGTATTATTTCACCAATAATTTATACACCTGAAAACGCTTTACATAGTTTAAGCTGAAAAACCATAGTTTCTTGAAAAATTTATTAGCCTAAATTGATCATTCGCATTTGAAACTGCTCATGCCTTCATTTCTTACATTGAAAATCAAATAATAATAATAATAATAATAAATAGAGGTATATTTTCCTAGTAGTATTTCAGTGATTTAAAAATGATAGGTGATCTGAAATTAACAATATTGTTTATAATTTGAATTCAAATAAAAAAAGCAAGATATAACATTTTCTGCATAGTTGTTGATGCAAACTTTAAAGGAAATTTCTCTGCATAGTTGTTGATGCAAACTTTAAAGGAAATTTCTTATATATTTCAATTAGTTGTTAAACTTTTTTCAGAATCCTTTCAGTTAATTTTTCCCCTTCATATCATTTAAAAATAAAGTAACGAAAGAAGTTTGAGGGAGGAAAATTATGTTGAAAACGAAAAAAGTTCGCCTTTTTCGAATTTCTACGGTTTAATAATAAAACAATGAAAGAAATACTTTAATAATCAAAAACAAATTGAAAAAAAATTCTAACATTTTATAATAATTTTTTTGGTGAATCATTGCTTTATTAATCGGTTTTCATAAACTCATTTCTCTTGACAACCTATGTTTCTTGCAGACACTAATTTCAACTTTCAGTGTTATCTTATCATTTTGTCCTGTATTAGCCAATCAATTTTTTGATAAATGAACAGTAGGATGAAAAACATTTTTTAGCAAAAGTTTAAAACTAGAAATCTGCAATAACAAAATGAAGTATGATGGAAAATTTTATGAAAAAGAAAAGAATGCATTAATGCTGTTGTTATACAAAGAAAAATTTCTTAAAAATTGCTGTATTAGAAACTTTTAAAAGATTTTGTTACTTAAAAAAAAGCGTGTTTAAGGAAATTGAAAACCAAATGGATTGTGAATTACGAAAAAAGTAAATATTAAAATGGCAGAGAAAAGCTCGATAGTTTAAGTAGAGTTTCATCATTTAAAATTAATATATGTTGGAGTATCATTTATAACTTGAAAATGAGCCTGTTGAGTTTTAAATTACTTTGAAAGAGAAAAAAATGTCAGCATTTTATTCCTTCCGTTTTTCTACTTATACTTTTTGTGAAAAGTTAATTTTTTCCTGTTTATTAACTAAACTATTTTATAAAATCATTAATTATCTAATAATAAAACATCACAAAATGTTAGATATTCGCAAGTATGTTGTCTCATGACACTACCGCTTTATTGCAATGAAATAAATCTTGGTTAAAAAACATGTTTAGTTAATTTATAAACCACTAAAAACACAAGAAACATTTTTTGTTTAATAAAGCTCCAAGAAAAAAAATTATATAAAAAAGATTCTAACTAAATAATCCATTTTTTAATTTTACAACCAAGCTACAAATTAATATATTTATACTAGTTTTCCAATGGGAATTATTTATAATGAAATAAAAAAAAGTTTCATTGTTTTTGTTCAATTAACAAAAAATTGTTTCGGGTTCCTTACCATGTTAAACCAGTAAATTTATTTCATTGGATATCAAACAAGACATCCGAATTTTTAGACTGAATTTTTCAGTTCCATTCCTACAAAGAGTGCACTTACAAATTGAAATTTTTGTTGAAATTTTTTTTCAATATAAATTTATTAAACCTTAATTTTCTAATGTTTTTTATTAGTCAAACTATTAAATGAAAATTCAAACAACATTTTTTAATTGAATATTGATTTTGAATTCCAGTCTGTACTAAAAGCACACATTTATTTAATTAGCAGATGAAATTAGAAATTATTCTTGATTCTCTAATTTTTAAGACAATGTCGTCTAGACATAAGTATTTTCTAGTCATAAGTATTTCATTTTTACTTTAATATAAAATAATACGTGGATTATAGTTAATAATAAAGTTAATTTCTCAAAAATTTCTCAAAATGAAGCAATTTTTACCTTTATGTGGAAAGGAGATTCATTGGAAATCCTATATAAAATTGATGAGAAATACTTAAAAATTCTCATTTGTAACATTATTTAAAGGTTTTGTAACTTTCTGAAAATTGTTTTAGTAGTTATTTGAATTTTTTTATAGCAGCAAAGTTTGCAATGGTTTATCTACCTCTTGTAATTCCACTAAAAATAGCTACTTTTCTTATATATGAAAAATCTTAATTGCTTCGAAATAATTTCTCTCTGTATTATTAAATTTCAAATTTTTAAAAGAATACTCTTCAGCTCTAGAGTAAACGAGTGTAAATATGTGAATTTACACTTTTAGATATATCATATTAGCCAATAAGTTACCTAAATTATATATTTTTATCAATATAGATAATTATTTTATTACATTTTGTAATTTTATTATACATGTGAAAAATATTACAATGGATAAGCAACATTCGAACTTGTTTCAATTTGATCTACAAAATTTCTTCACTGCGCAGAATTAATTGATATAACAATAATATAAAAATATTTAATTTGATTTAAAAAGGCTTTATTTTGATTTAATATTTAATTTATTAATGGTAAATTAATAAATTTAAGGAAAAAATAGGATGTCATCCTGTAACTGAAACTTTATAGCATTATATAATTCAACATTAATTCCCAATAGTTACCAATGTAGAATAATACCTAATACTTTTTTGTTTTCCGAATCTGAAAAGTAAAGGAATAATTACCGATTACTTTTGATGGAAATATTTGTAAACTTTTGCAGTATTTCGAACAAAATTTCCATCACTTTTACCATCAGCTACTTTGAACTTTTCTCAATGGAACTTCCATCATTAGATGATATTTATTAATACAAAATGCCTTTGCTGATCTACAAATAGAAAGTCTTTATAGAAAGTTTTTATCTTCTAAGAAAGTCTTTTACTTAGATTTTATTAAATCACACAAATGTATAATAATACAAAAAAATCTTAATTATGCATATCAACTTTGCTTCGGCATTGGATAATTCTGAATAACACTAATGACTCTTTTTTGTTTTTGTGTAAGAATATTAATAGATGGGAGTTACTCTTTTATTTTTTTAGTCTTTTAGCATTATATAATTGAACATTAATTCCAAATAGTTCTCATTGTAGAATAATTCCTAATGCATTTTTGTTTTCAAAATGTCCTAAATATAGGAAATAATTATAGAATATTTTAAATGGAAATATTTGCATTTTTTCGAAAAAAAAATTATTGTTACTTTGAAATTGTCTCAATGAAATTTCCATCATTAGAAGATTATTATTTCTAATATTAAATGCTTTTTCTGATCTATAAATTCATTATCTTCAAAGAAAACTTTTACTTGAGTTTTATTAAATCACATAACTGGATAGTAACATAAACCAACTCCTAATCAGGCATATGAACTTTACTTTATTTCTGTACTGGAAAATTCTGAGTAACACTAATCACCCTTTCTTGTTTTTGTGTAAGAAATATTAATCGATGAGAATTACTCTTTCATTTTTGCAGTTTTATCCCAATGGCATTCCCACTGATTCTCAACGTACCAATTATTCGTTTTTAACAGAAAAAAATTATTAATGATTCGGAGGCACTGCGATTTGGGGGGAAAAGAGCTAAATATAATTGAGATTAATCGTATTTGAAAAACTAAAATAAATCAAAACCAACAAATTTTATTTATAATAATCCTTAAAAGAATTTTAATTAAGAACCAAAAAGTAATGAGTTAGTTTTAGATTCGAAACAAAAGTTTACATATCAGTTTCTCAAAATTGAATTACAAAATGCTAAGTATATTCCACGTAATATTTCTTAAAGAAAATGCATGGAAATCAAAAATCAAACTAAAATAACTTGTTGAAGTATTAAAATTTCATTAAGTAGAATCTCATACAAAGAGGTTTAAAAAAATGTTTTGAATATATAAGCATTATATGAAGTCTCGCTGAACGGGAAATTTATACCTTAGAATTTATAATTAACAAATTTGCCGCCATCTCGATAATCGATAGCTGAAATTCATATACATAGTAACTTTTTATTACGACGTACATTTTTCATATTAAACAGTTCTGTTGAAACAATATTTATTTTCAATACATACATAATTAAATAAATAAAAACATATTTTAATTTCAACTAATTTATCTCTAATTTCATTAAATAAATAAATGTCAGTTTTAAATTTCTTAAATGCATATATGATACTTACTTACTTCATAATTGAAAGTTTAATGTAAAGCAAGACATATATTTATTCTAACCTCAAATTTAAAATTCAAAATAGAAATAAATTCGAATTTTATATATTTTGTAAACGACGATTAAATCTTTAAATAAGTAACGATGCAGGGATCCATGAGTTAAATTCTTTTATTTTCCACTTAGTTTTGATCCTATTTTCTATTCTATTGAAACATTTCTGCCACAAAGTGATATGAAAATTAATTTTGATCACTGTTTACATTTGTTTCTCTTTCACTGAATACTTAAATATATATCATTGGCTTACAGTTCGTCAAATACAGAATTGGAATAAAAAGGTTCTTTGCTGTTGATAAATATTAACAATCTAAACGTTTTATAACATTTTTTCAACGGATAATCATAATCACGCAAAAATCTGTTATTCAGGTAAAATTCGTGTATAATTAGTTTCTTCAATAAAAAGAAATTAAACCTAATCGAATATCTTTTAAGTATTGGAAAAAGTGAAAAAATAATGAATTAAGAAGTTTGTAGAAAAGATATTACAGCAATAACTTATCAGATTCTTTTACTTTCACCGATTTGCAATGTCTGGCTACTTCTCAAATTTATTATATATCTCACATTTCTCTCAAAAAGCATAGGCAATGCTTTTTCTGTTTTTTTTATACATTTTGCAAAAAAACAGATAGCAAGAATCATTGTTTGGATTATTATCCATGTGTTCCAAATATAACCATTCTAACATCTTTTCCATCTCACTGCCCATTTCCATCTCACTGTTCACTCAACTATATATCGCTCAGGGGCTTCTCCGATATGGGAGAATGAGAACCTTTCGGTATTGGGGCTGACTACCGCTTTCCATGTCTACACATTAAAACTGTAGGATCAAATAACCTCCACTTTCTTGACGGGTTATGTCTCTCACGGGAAGGGTTGTACCGCAACCGGTGATGACCATTAAAATTCAGTTTAATTCTTACCTTCCGTACTGTTTTAAAGGTTATTGAGTAATCTGGTAACTTTCGAAGGATAACCGAATTATGAAATACGCCCTAGAATACAAGAATGCTAAGTCATCAGATGAGAAAGCGGGTTTTTGTATTGTATTTGTAGGCTCGCTATGCATCTCTTAATGATATAAAAAGCTGTATCATTCATAGTAGGTCCTGTTATATTTGGTTATCTACTTCTAAGTTGCTATCCGAAGGAATTCTGTCTCACAAATTAACTGATTATTTTAGTGGTAGACTATAATTTCATTTAATTAAAACTGACACAGGATATTATATTTTCTTCAGAAATATTTTTAATCGTTTATTTGATGAACACGTTTTTAAAAATACACCAAAAATGTGTAATCGATTGTCCGTGTACGAAAAAAGAACTGCAATTAATTAGATCACAAATATTGCGTTACAAAAAAGGCGTTTGAGTCATAAAAAGTGTGGTACTTTTTTTAACATTCAATCTCCAAAGATATTATGAAAAATTATAAAGCGATCTATGAAAAATCGAAGAAGTAGCCTTAATCATGAAAAGTAATCCAAAGGGGTGATTAAATCTTTTGATTAACATATAACCGTGATGGAAATGAATAAAGATGATATGATATGATGCTTCAATAATGAAAGTGAGGATCCACGTTTTTATATTTGTTCATTCTGCGACTCACAATTTGAATTTCCTCCATGTGGATAACTTAGTCAAGTTTTATACATTATATAAAAAAATATCCTTAATTATCGACTAATAACCATTGTTAGAACTATTTTCCATTTCTTCAATGCTTATCAAATCATGTTTAGAGAAATATGTGTGAACTGTAAAAATATTTCATTAAGTAGCATTATTTTTTGAAGCAAAAATGATTTAAACGATGCCAGTAACTTTTTTTCGTAACAAGAATACAATTATAAACTTAAAAGATTGACAGTAATAATATTCTATCATTTTCATATATTTAGACTAGTCTCGGCCCATCATTACATTTTACATTTCCTCCCTGTCCCTTATCTTTATGGAAAGAGAATCAATGTTTCCTCTTTCTATACGTTCTTTGCGGCGACACTTATTCTCCGCTATGGTTCTCCGTGACTGATAGACATCACCATTGGAATGTCTATTCCACCTTACCCCTCCATCCCTGGGACACTAAAATATTTTCCTCAAAAGTACTTTTAAAGGAAAAAAATAAAGATCAGTATTGTGTATTATGACAAATCGAAGAAGCAGTCGTAATCAAGGCCAATAGCACGAAGTGGTGATAAAGTCCTTTTTGGCTGGTAAATAACCTGGTGGAAAAGGTATCCGTCTTTTCAATCAGGAAAGTGAGGGTTGTAAACCGGAGAGAGCGGGACTGCCATTAGATCTCCCTTTTCTAGGGTTATTGGCAGCCCAGATCCTGTCACCATCCAATATAACCCTCCTCCTAGCCGCAAGTTCCCCCAAGCTGCGGCTATTTCCTCCAATTACACGGCCGTGACTCCTGGCTCTACCTCCAGAGCAAAAGCACCCGGGCTCCCGAATACGTGCTTTTGCGAGATCGCAAGGGGACTTTAACTTCCAGCGCTGTGATTACTGCTGGATATTAAGAACACGTATTTTAAGCGCTGTTTTAGATCGCACTTTCACGGCAGGTAGGAGGAGCGTGAAGTAGGGGAAAGGAGCGAATTTCATTGATTGAATGAGTGTCTGGGATGGCTAGGAGAAAGGAGATTTGGGTTTTTACTGCACATGGGAGTTTTAACTCGTTTAAAGCAAAATTAAGTTTCCATCTGGCGTCAATTGCGTTTATACACTCAATCAAAGATGAAGGTCTTAACGAATGGACATGGAAATGGACTCTAATCTTCGAGGCAAAAGAGATAGACAATTGGTTTAAGAGTCGGTTGATTGCTTTATTTCTTTGGCAGCTATCACCTATTGAAATTTTTATGAGAATTTGGTTTATTTTCTGTAACTATTCTAACTATTCCTGAGATATTTAAAATTGAGTCTTCAATAATTATTTCATCTTCAGCACGTTAAAATTTTTTTATTTCTTTTGAAGGTTCTAAGATGTTTAGAAAATACCAAACTTTTAATCATATAATTCGCACTTTTGATAAAAACGAATCAAAATTGCAGAACCATATAGCTTTATTAAATTAAAAAATTTACAGAATGAACTGTAATCCTAAAGACAAAAGTAAGAATGATTATTTAAAAGTTAGATTAGTTTAAAATTCATTATTTTATTTCTATGATTTTAAAAATTCATCTATAACACAGATTAGCAATACCTTAGTACATTAAAGACTTTGCTTTTAATATTATTTTTTATGCTTGAATTCAAATATACTACCAAAATTTTTCGATCAACCACAGTTTATATACTCTGACTTTCTTTTTCAGTATCTCGTTTTCGACATCATATATTGTTTTCAATGACAACTTATGACTGTAAAGTGGTATTTTAAATTGGATACAGGCGTAAGATCTGATTGGTTTATGCCCCATCTTGCTGCAACATGGAGCCAGAGAACTGTCCATTGCGCCCACAATATCGGATCATTATAAACAGATGATTCAGATATTTATTGACTGCGGGTTTCTTCTACTTTCTTTGGTAATTTTTGAGCAAGAGTGCAAGTTATTTGAACTAGATTGAGATCAAATTTGTCAAGAAAGTTTAGAAACTATCCAAATAACTTTTTATGTATGCAGAAATGTTACTACTCTTAAAGATAAACAGAGAATTATGACAGATCTAGTTAAAAGTTTTATAAACTATATTTTGATTGGAAAGTGGTTGATCAAAATAAGAGTTGGACCTCTCATATAACTTGTTCACTTTACTCAGCAATATGAAAAAATGTGCTAAGATTTTTCAACATGTGAGCTTTGCCTTTCTGGTGGTTTCTCTCGAACCAGATACATCAGACTGCTATTTTTGTTTTACAAAATTTAATGGTGTTGGTGATAATTCCAAACGAAGCTAATTACCCAAATTGTCATTTACTGTGAGATCTATGCAATCATATCTCTGTTCATCTAACCTCTCACACTGAAGAATACCTATCCTCACCCCTCTCTTCATCAAATTGAAGAAATTGCTGGAAATTAAAATTGAATAGCAGCTCTTCCTGTGAATTTTTATAAGTACAAGGCAATATGAGTGACTTCGTTCTTAATTTGAAACTGTCTACAAAATAGTATACAGTTTTCGGCTTCAGTATGAGATACTGGGATCTCAGAATGATACTAAAACAAAAATTTTTTGGACTATAAATAAGAATTTAAAAAATCCTAAAGAAGAATTGCAGCAATATTTATTCTGTAAGGGAAATATGAAGTCATGACCATAAGCCAATTGAGTGGAGTCTATTCATAGACTTACTAAAAATTAGCTGTATAATGGTAAATGTTTGCACCATGGCAGTGAAACTCATGCATTGCGAAAACAAATTCTTCGGATTATTTGTGAGTTTGCAGCTAAGCTATACTGAGATTTATTTTTTGTGTGATCGGAAAGTAGGAACAAGAAAAACTATTCAGTCAGGAAAGAATAATCAAATCGTGATTTCTTTGTATGAGAGCGAAAACTTCGTCAGTCAACTTTGATGAGATTATTCTATCTCATCTTTATATAAAGTTACGACTTCTGAAAGACTTCGTTAGACCAATAGATAATGATAGCGCAGGCTTTTATTATTTGAAAGGAAAATTTTTCCGGGTAAGCGAACCTATACTCAAAGAAGAAGTATTTTTTTGGTCTTCAAAACTTTTCTTTGATTAAAAGTGGAAAAAGTGTTGATTTATTTGGTGAATTTCTAAAATCGGCCTTTTTAGGAAATCGGAAAAGCACTTAACTTCCATAGTATCGTGGGTCAATGCTGTAGTGTACAAAGACATGGTTTCCTATACGTCCTTTAAGATAATACTTCGAATTTCTACTCTTGCTTTTAAATCTTAATTCCACTTTTGACGAAAAAGAAAGTTTCTACCAAGATAGCTCTATTATAAAACATATATTACATGGGTAATGGAGTGAAGTAATGCTGGTTAATTACTGTTAATGTTGAAGTTGGATGTTCGGGATGACAATGTTACAGAAAATCAGCATTTCATTCCTTTTAGGGAAGTTGACTAACGTCGCGTATATTGCTTCAATATATACATTTCATTTCTATTTAATAAAGATGGTAGAAACACAAATACACCCAATGATGGATGGAGCTAAATTACTCACATATATTTATATATGTGATTAATTTATATTTGAATCTAATGTACTTAGTTCAGTTATATTTGTATCTCGTTTCGAAGAAACAAATGGTTTATTTTGAGAAGGATATATTGCGAACATTAGTCAGATGGGGGGGGGTGGCACCTCAGCCAACATCCCTCTTTCTAAGCTTCCGTTTCATATCAGCAGATAAACATACCCCTTTAAAAGACGACCCTTCTGTGGAAATGGGTTCCAACTAGAATCCTCCGGTCTCGAAGATAAAATCTTACCATCAGGTTACAGCAATCCTTTGAAATCGTTATGGAAATACCTATTAAAAGCTGGCATTTTCCTTCATGCATATGAAATAAAAATTTCACCCCAATGCAACCTATTGAACTTTTCATGTAAGAATTTGTTTGATTTTTGCAATTATGTTATTATTTATATTTTAAAAATGCTGATTATATATTCATTGTCCTTTAAATATGAAAGATTTTTTTTTCAATTTCCGAAAAAAGAATGTTGATTTTTATTTAATTGGAATTTTTGTAAGGTGATTGGCACTATATGACATTGCTAATAGAATGTCCATTTACATTCATGTTTCTTTCTAAATGACATAAATTCAATAGAAGACAGCCTAAAAATCTTTATTAAACAATATAATATAAAGTAATGAATACTGACTGTTAAGTAATTAATAAAGCAGTTAATAAAAAATTCTAAATATTGTTATTTGTATTCTATACTAAAGGTCTAATGAAAAATGATCCAATTCTTATTTTTAGTCCAAAAAGATGAAATAACTATTTAAATATGTATCAAAAGAAGCATTTGCTGAAATCGATATTTTCGCTTTTCTTCTACATTTATGTTTCTTTAAAAAAAATCTCCTTAAGAAATGTTTTTTGCAGATTTTTTATTTATAAATTCTTTCTCCATATGAATTGGAAGTTTTCATAAGAGTTATCATTCTTTAATAAAAATTATCATTCTTTATTTGGGAATCATTTTTCTTTCTGGTAGGATTATTTTTCAAAAACGAACTCCTCTTTTTCTTTCACATCTTTGATATCTTCCAGCAACATAAAAAACTTTTCTTCGAATATGCAAATATTATCATGGAAAAAAAGGCAAATATTTACTCCCAAGCTCAAAAATAGGGTTATCACCACCAAGAGGTGGCCATATGTTTGATTTTATTTCCATCTAGGAATCTACCATCTCTCGTTTACGTCAATGAAGATACAGAGACGATCGAAGAAGCTTTCACTTATCACAGAAATTGCTTCTTATTACTTTTACACTTCTGGAATTTTCCATCAATTTTTTCATTAATTATTTCATGTTAGATTAAGAGCTCTATTCGCAAGTTCCGTTTTCATAACATGACTGTATTATGAAACAACAAAAGTACAGAGTCACTGTTGTAATTAAAAAAATCAAATTAATTTCATTTTAAATAATTCTTAATGCATGCGATTAATATTCACATTATTTGACTAAAAAGGAAAAAATCATATCAATATGATAAATATTATATACTTTAAGGAGTGTCTCATATTTTATGTTAATAACATATATGCATGTAAAAAATAAAATTAATTTCCTTTTAAATAATTCTTAATGCATGCAATTGATATTCACATTATTTAACTAAAAAGGGAAAAAAATCATAGCAATATAATAAATGCCATATAAATCTTTGTAAAATGGCGAACTTTATAGACACGTTTTTCTTTTTCAGAGAATTTTTATTAATCAAAGTTCAGTTTTGGCAAAATCTGTTTCAATTATTGATTCTTAAGTACAATACTATAATACCTAAATCAAACATTTTTAATCTGATCTTTGAAATTTAGATTAACTAGCCATTGGATAAGAACAGGATAAAAAATCAGAAGAATCCTAGAATTGTTTTTATACCTACCCAAGATGTCCTCCCCCTTTGCCTGATCACCCCAGAGATAATTGCACTCCACACTCTTCCTGCTTTTATTGTGCTACCCCTGTGTGTCTAATCCACCCGGCTAGAGAGTACCAACTGAGTAAAGACCGTAATTTGCTGGGCAGAGCTCTGCGGTTTATGGTAAGGTGACTTGGTGGGGTAGGAGTTAATGCCCATTCTTGTCTATCTAAATATATCATGTTCATGATCTAATTTCAGAAGTAGTTTACTGATTTAAGCGTACTTTTTTAGAAACGATGATCAGTGTGAGTTTATTAAAAACTGAAAAATCATGTGTGTTTGTTTGTTTCATTTGCGTTTAAAGTAGTTCTAAGAATTCAAATATATATATATATATATATATATATATTTGATTAGTAATAAGGCTTGTGCACTATAAAGTCCGTCCCAAGGCTTACAGAAGTAAGTAGAAACAGATTCATACATAGATAAAAACAGATAAAAGTAAAGATAAAATAAACAAAGCAAAATAACAAACAAGACTAATTAAAAACTGAAGCAGCAAAGGCAATAAATTTACAGAATGAGAAAAAAGGCATTTTGTGGTCGACCAAAACATGAAGCGGAGGTGGAAACTTAATATTACAGGCATCGCGATCCAAAATAAAATCTCGTCTCCATTCAGTAAGTTTGGAGCAGTCAAAAAGCAAGTGTTCAACATTTTGAACTCCACCCACGCTGCGAGAGCACAGATCAGTGTCCGATAATCCAAATTTCTTGAGATAGTAATTGAAATTACCTGTGGCCAGTGAGAAATTTTGTTAAGTGAAAATCACTGAAGAAATGCTTGTTATTTAACTTTTGAGAAATGGTGGGGGAAAATAATTTAGTTAAAGAGGCAGTTGATGAATTCTGATACAGCTTATTCCACAAGAGAATGGTCTTTTTGTGATTCTAATTGCGAATGTGAGATTTAAGGATGTTCATAGGATCAATGATAAGAATTTAAATATGTGTTTCATATTTATCACTCTATAATGGTTGAAATTGGTCTATTTCATATTATTACCTGGAGTCATGGTAAATGATTACCTGAATATTTGGATCTTAACCGTTTTAAAAGGGACGAAACTTTGCTATCTTATTGTCTACCTAACAACAAAATTGATAAAAGCATAAAATGTTCGCTGCGATTGATGCTAAACAAAGGGACATCAAAGTATATGAAATAAATAAATATAATGCAAGTTACTCTTATTCCGGGTTAAACATTGGATGGCATTCATCCTAGTAATATCTAGAACAAATAGATGAAGAGCATTTCCTTTGGTTTTCTGATAAGCGAAGACTTTACTGGCATTCTTATAAGCCAATTTTAACTAAATCTGCTAAGGATTTTATTACACTTTTCTATAAAATCTCCTCCGGCCATTGCAAATGCAGATTCGATGAGTATTTTTAGTACATTTACTAGCTTAATACGAAGATAAAGGAACGAATTTAAAAGTTAAAATAACTGCTAGACTAAACTACTGTAAACAGAAATAATTTCATTCATTTTAAAAAGTTATAAGTAAATGACAATAATATGCCCAATTCAGTAAGCTGCCAGCAATATGATCATAAAATATTCTGAACTTCTATGCAACAATAGTCATCTTTGTGTAATATATTCCTGAAAACGAAGATGAGAGGTTATTTTGTTGCAGCCTGTGCCCTTGATCAATAAGCAGAATATAATATGAACTTGGTTAGCTGATATACCTAATACCTCTCTATCTGTCTAGATAAATTAAAATGTTGAAACACTTATAATAAGGGACACGGTATAATGATTCCTCTTTTTTAAAAGTTTAGTCTTGGAAAATATTATGATTATATTACATAATTAAGAAGACTTTGAAATTCTCTTACAGCAATCAAAAAATTCATGCAGATTCTGCTTTAGCATATTCCTTGAAAAACAATAGCTCTACCTTCAACGTAGTAATATAATTTTCTCTAGATGTTTAAACCTATTATAAATTAAATTATTGCAAAAAGCAAAGAAAGTTTACTGTTTTATATAAAAGGAAAACTGAAATGCTAAAAAAATTGTTATTTTTTTAATTTGGAATAATTTCATACATTTTTAGCAACTTTAGATACTTGCATACAAAAGTACAGTTTTGAATGCAATAATATATATTTTTTTAAATATAATTGACTTAATAAAATAATAAATGATTTGATATGTCAAGAAACTTGTCAAAATTTAAAAAAAGGTTTCAACTAAATTCATTCATTCATTCATTGATATTGAAATGGCTATCGAATCTTGAAGTATAAACAGGGTGGCAAAACTGATAATGTAAAACTTCATAATCATCTATATAAAATTTGTGTTAAATAAAATGTGAATAAGAAGCTTCAGCACAAAAATGAAGTTATTTTCATCTGCATATAAAAAATGAATTTTCTATCGTAGTCATAAAATCGATAAGCAGAAGTTGACAAGCACTGAAATTTAAAGAAAAACTTTAGAAATATATATATAAAAAAAACTTTATTTTAAGAAAAATTATTATAAAGAGACATGATTAGTTGAATTAAAAAGAAAATGGTAAAGTTTTATCATATGGAATCTATCTAAAACTAGTCTGAGTAATCTATTGTAATATATTGTCTATAATAGTAAATAGAAGGAAAGGTATTTTCAGAAGTTATATAAATTGACTGATTATCACCTAACGCAGGAAATAATTTAGTTTCTACTTATTTTCTTTATTTAATTTCTTTATAATAAGTATTGATAGGGAAATCACTGAAAAAACATTTAATAAATTATTCTAAAATGCGATTGGAGCTAGTTGTTTATTTATATAGTATAGTTAGATTAGTTTACTCTTTTTAAATTACATGAAGATTAATATGGGTCATGCCTCGATAATTTTAAATCATGATCAGAGGACGAGAAAGGCATCTAGATCTATCATACCACACCAAACGGCTACCATCAATCCTATTTACACAGCGAACGTGGTGGAATCGGGTATCAAATCTGTAGCCCACTAGTTCTTTCAATCAAGATTCAGCCCCTCCAAATCATCATCAAACTACAGTATTTTTGCTAGAAAAATCACTGATAAATCTGATTATAATGATTTATTATAGTTTGAATTAAATGTCCAACATTATGAAATTTTATAACATTTTCTTATTCGAAAGAAATTTTCTGAATTTGAGATAATGATATTTACTATAAAATAGAGATCAGTTAACTGAAATTGACTTACAGCATAACATAAGTGAATAACTGAGAAATTTGCAATGTATCTATTTAGCATTGAACTATATTAATATGAGAGATTTTATCTTGAAAATACATTAAAAAATTATTTAAAACAATCATATTGTATCTCATTAATGTAAAGGGTTTTATTGTACCTCATTAATGTAAAGGGAAGGACCTTACTTCAAGAAGTTTAATAAAATCTTTCCGTCATTCGAAATCTGGAACGGCTAAAGATATTAACAGAATTTACAGAACTTTGAAATAATGTGTCTTTTTAAAGTAATTGTGAGTAGTGTACTTCCAACATTTGAAAAATTTCGTCCAGTAACGCTTCTAATAGCAGGCAGTATTCATGAAATAGTATTCGAGAAATTTCGTTCAAATATTCCAACACCTGTTTATAAATTTATACGCTTTATTTATTTACCGCACATTTACTAACGATGCTTTACTATTGGTAAAACTGAAATGGCATAAAATTCCTGCAGTTATGGAGGAGAAAGCGAGGTGAATTTTTATAATTAATATTTGACGATTCTTTTCCAACGCGAAGAATCCTTCTAAAAGACTATCTCATGAATATTCCTCTCTCCCCCACTCGCGATCTCTCTAAAAGGGCTTGCAATTGAAATAAGTGAACACTGAAGAAACTTTTTGGAGTAAATATTGAAATGGGATGAAGTATTTTAATCCAAGTATGGAAACAACTAAGTTTTTGAATTTAATTAAAGTTAAAAGATCCAGTGCATGTATAGATTTGGACTTGCTTTTCAAACTATGAGGGAAGAAAAAGCAATTTAATCATTTTATTCAAATAATTTCGTCCATATTTATAAAGTAGTAAGCAAATTATAAGATTTAAAATGCATGAATTTCATTTAAGAGACGCTCTGTCTGGTAATATAATTATTTTAAATAGAGAATTTACAGGAACGTAAAATGTGGTTCATATAGTTCAAAAATGTTCTATTATTTTATATTTTAATACAAGCAATCTGTTACAATTATTTTAAAAGTATACATACTTTTAAAATTTGTTATTATTTTCTTATATTAATCATTGATTGTAGGTTTTCTCTAAATTGATTCGGTTTGATTATTTAACTTCCTAATCTCGACATTTTTTCTAATAAAATCGTAGGTTAATTAAAAACATTCTTTATATTCTATATCATGACAATATATCATAGTAATTGAGACATTAAATTGCTACTTATTATTTCATCAAAATCTAGCAATTTTCAGAAAAAAAAACATTTAACCCTTTTACGTCCGGTGACACCAACGTTTCGATATTAGAAAGCCGGTCATTAATTGACGATGGTATCAATATAATTTTTTGTCCCCACCAGGTGTAATGTATGTTATTCAAATCAAACAAAAAAAACCAAATTTGATGTACAAAACTAGCAAAGTTGCATTATATTATTTGGGGACTGTTTTGCTATCTATAACCAAAAAAGAGAAATGTTGAATGGATGCAAAATTTTGTTAAATTGGAGTTGTTTTTAATAAACACTTAATAAAAAGTATCATAATTAAACTACAAGATTTTTTAACTTTCACAATAAATTCAATAAATCACATTCCTTAACACATATCACTTCATAAAAGCTAATTTTATTATGCTATAATGAATTTTGCGTTTTATATTTGCACATTTTAATGAACGCAAAATTTTCTGGAAGAAGAGAGAATTTTTGTGAACAATGTGAACATGAAAGTGTTAATATAAAAAAGCAATATGACTGAATAATGCTCTAGACTTGTATTTTCTTTTTTTAAAAAAGTAAATGGAAAATAGTGCATTATAGGCAGGTTAATTGTACAGTATAAGGTAATTGTTTATTTTAGGATTAATAACCATAATCGTATCCTACAACAAGAATTCTTTCAAAGATATGCTGGAGGGTGTAAAATTTTCACCGCAATAAAATTGCAGACTGAACTAAAGGTGAAAATTCGTTCTTTTTTCTCCATCGTAAAACTCCAAGCTAAAGTAAGTCCTTGTACGAGACTAAAGCTGTAAAATGTGTAGACTGAGACATTTCTCCTGCCATTTAAATTGAAGCATTTTCAGTAAAGCAAAGCAGTGCATATTAGCAAAGAAAATGATGGTAATTTTCTTTTTGAGCAAACTGCGGCAACCATTTGTCATACCGACGAGCTTCCAAGATCCACAATGGCGCATAACTGCTAGCTGTGAAATCGTGACCACTCGTAATACTGGCTGAAATGCAACAGGAAGTACTTTCCCGCATACAAATGCATGCACTGGTCGATGGTAGTACAGAGAAGTCTTTTTACGTAAAATTTTTTGTCCATGTAAAAATGATAGTTCAGCATTACACGACATTTCCATTGTAAGTTATGACAACATTCTATTTGCATTATTGAAGTCTCAAAAACTTCTTTTTTGCATTATTGATCTAAATGGACATGTATGTTTTTATTTATTATTATTATTTTATTTTTTTCGTTTATTATCTTTCTCTACATGCGATAGATATTTTTGAGCTATAGTCATTTATCTATTGATTTCGATGATCATCTTGCATTCACATATTACAGAAGATCTTAAGTTATAAAAAACGATTCCATTTGGGATTGCATAAGTGATGTATGGGGTCTGATAAAATAGCAAAATGTAAAGTTTTGAAATCTTACATAACTGCATGTTCTAGATAACCAAATAATTGTACTACTTTTAGAAATTATTAATCAATCTTTTTAATTAAATTTTGATTACCTTCTACTGGTGACATCTGGTAGAAAATTTGTGAACGAAGCGGATTTAAATTCCATAACGCCCAAAATAAAGAATTAAATATTAAATTACTAATTGGAAATATTTAAAATATAGATAAATAAAACATAAAATAAATAATTCTAGCTTATAGTATACTAAAAATGTTTTTTTTAAAGTTGTTTTAATTTTTTTAAATTTTTAACATCCAAAGTAATTAAGGGACATATTTTTGTGAAGTATAGGATTCGAACAGATAAAAAAAACGATATAAAATTAATTTAATTAGCATTTTTATACTAAGAAGTAGATATTCTTTGTTGATCTGGAGCAGCCAATGTGTTAGTTTTTGCAATATCAATCTTGGATACAATATATTTTGTTTTTGGCCTTTTTTTTTGTCTTATTCATCATTTCCCAAATGTAGTTGACGATTTTTGTACTATAATCGCTTAATTGTTGATTTAATAAATAGCATATCATCACTTATTCTAACTTAAAGTTTTTAAATTAAAGTGACGATTTCATTTGGACAACAACAAATATAGCGGAGACATTGAAATCTTAATGATAATTTTTAAATTCATGCTTACAATGATTCAAAGGAACTATGGATTAAAATAAATTAAATACGAATAAAAAATTCATGACTTGAATTTTTAATGTAATTTAATTTTTGATTTTTAAGGTAAGGATAGGATAATATAGCATTTTGAATTACGAAAATATTTGTATAATGGAAAAAATTCTATTTTCTCGTACTCTTTTATTTTCCAACGGGAAGTAATTAAAACGGGAAGTATTCCAATAAATAGTTTGATTAAAATAAATTTAGAAAGTGATATTTGATAAAAAAAATTTATTTATACTATTTATTTAAATGTATTTATATTTATTTTAATGCCTTGGCTCATAAGACATAAGGCAATATTTTCCATCAATTTCTAAATTTTTTTAAAATAAGGTTCAGAATGATTTCTGTAGGAATAGCGTTCAGCATTTTTTTTTCGCTTCCATCACGTTTTGTAAATTTAAAACTGCATTTTTTTCTTTCCATGCGTGATTTGATTTTATCAAATATTTGGAAAGCAGATTCTATATAATATTCGATTTTTGCATCAAAAAATAAGTTTATTTTAGAAATATACTTTGTACTCATAAATTATAATTTCTTTCATAAACATGGTTTGCTTACCATATTTACTGTTAAAAGGGCTTGCAATATATCGCTTATTCGTCACTTTTTAACTTTTGGTTATTAAATATCTTCATGTTGATGTGGCTTAGAAGTTTGATCAGCAAATGCAATTTAAGTTGTCTACTCCATGATTTGATCTCTTTTCAAAATTACGAGGATCCTCGCAAAATTGCCCTCCTATTGCATCAAATTGAAATGTTAATAACATTTAACTAAGATTATTTAAAAAAATTGTATTTGTTTTATTTGCTAGCGTTGATGATTAATATATTAAAAATAACCGAGGGGTTTATGGTAATAATTTTAAAAACATATTTGAACGCTAAATGATGCTATGCATATGAAATCAAATCTGTTCCGAATTCTGAATTGTTAGGGTCTATTTGAAACTAGTTTACTTACACAGATCGCTGAAGTATGATTCTAAGACAAATATAAGGAAAACGTCATTTTAATCATACCTAAAATGATTCAAACTAGCCTAAATACGTCGTTTTGAAGGCATGGCCTTCCTTTTATTTTCCGGAATATACAAAACACGATATATGCTGCAGGAAATGTTATAACTAATTCCTTAAGTATATATAAGAATTCACGACTTGTAAATATTTAATACTTTATTGATATTGTTGCGCAATTATAACAGGATTTGTGAGTATTTGAAAAATATGTGTCTCATATACATCTTCAGTAATTTTTATTTACGCATATACGAGTATAGAGAAAGTATTGTGATCGTCAAAAAATTTGAACTAGTGAATTTGACGCGAAAATATCCACGTTTCAGACCTCTATATGTCCGAAACACATTTTGCCATTATATCTGTCCATGTGTTTGTCTATCTGTGAATTGATAACTCAAAAAAAAGTTGAGCTAGACGAGTGAAATTTAATATATGAAATTATGGAAAAAAATTTGTGAATTTTTATTAAATTTTGTACGAAATCCATTCACGAGATGTTTGCCTCTCTGTTCAAGTACAAGTGAATTCTATAATTACAAAATGTAAAAGACTATGTACCTAAAATTTGGTGCACAGGTTTAGAATTTAAAATATAGATTCTTCGCAAATATTGAACCAAACCTATCAAACAGTTGACCGTCTGTCGATCAGTTTTTTCATAGGCATATAAACTCAATGAATTAAATCAATGAAATTCGGTATGCGATCTTGCGACTACAACTGTAGTTGCGCGTCAAATTTTGGTGCGAATCAGTTGGCAAAAAGGTTTCCCAAATACATATTCTTGCGATAGATTGAGTAAAAATACTAGATTCCCGCCAAAGGTCATTATTTCGTAACTATAGTTCACTAATGCCAAGCAAGGTATTCGCGATCTTACAGAAGGTTCTCAATTTTATGCCGAAGAATGAGAAATAAGATCTTTATTCGTGAATATACAAAAAAATCAAAAATAAAATCTGGGAGGTTACCCCCGCCGGTTCAAGCATAAAATGATTTTTATCAACTTTCCAATGATGTTGATTTCACTGATTCTAGTAATGTAGGAATTTTCATCGTCATTGCATTTTTATTCATTTTTCTTTTCGTTTTGTTTTCATTTTTGTTGCTTTAGAATTCTATCAATCCTTTAAAATTTTAAACATGAAGAAAAATCTTGATATAATATATTTTTTAGTTTTTACAATTGGTAATCTAAACTAAAGAATTGCTTCTTTCAGTGCAATGACGATACCTATCTTACAAAATTAATTTCTGAGTACTTCAGTGACGACAGTCACCTATATGTATATTCGGTTTTATTTTGAATCGAAATTTGCATACAAAAATATGATTATGAACTTTACTGGAGAGTATGCGAGAAAGTTTAGAGGAGACCAGTTGCACTGTTTTTCTTAATTTTCTGCTATAAATTGTAGGTCACTTAACTTGTAACAGAAAGAGGAAGATAATGTTAAATTAACTAACTCTTGCTGTTAAATTAACTAATTGCATTCTTTCCTTAAAATTATATTCAAGTGGTTATCTCATTGCATACAATACTTAATTCTCTTATAACTCGATCGTAAGTCGATTTGAAAAATATAGTGTATACAAAAATATTTATTTGAAAATTAAGTGATAGTTTGTCGAAAAATCTCACACTGAAAGATTCTCTAAATAAAAGAAATTTTGTGTAGGATTCGTTTAATAGAAAGTGCAAAACGGTACAGTGCATTTTTGTTAATCGAAGTCAAAAACCTTCGTCTTAACTTTGTAATGTTCAAACATGGTCGTAAGATTTTGATTTAGTTCAAATTCCTGTAAATATGCATTCATTCATTATATCACTAGAGTTCATATAACCGGCGTCCTGGCATGGGGTAGCGCGTCTTCCCAGTGATCCAGGCGTCCTGGTTCGGGCATTGTTGTTCTTCTGTGTTCTATCTGCGAGGTGTGTGAATGTGCCCTCCTGTAAAAAGGGGTTGTGCAAGCGAATGTGACGCATGAAGTAGCTAAGTCGTACTCTTGGCCCTAGTTAGCACTGCTGAAAAAACAAGAGACGATCACTTAGCTTAAATCGCTGATAGATCTGTTAGCGGGCGTATAGTGTCATAAGTAACAGAATTCATATTCATTATATTATATCATTAGAATTTGGATTAAATTGTTACTTTTGAACTATGGGGTGATTATTTTATTCATGCTTACAATTATTAATATTTTGAGAAAGGAAATGAAAACGACTTAACACCTTAAATAGTATTCTCTAATTATGACAAAAACTCTAAAGCGATTTTATGTGGCTCTTTCAGTATTAAAATAAGAGTAATGAAATTCTGACCTAAATATAGTTATTCTCTGCTTTTGGAATATACGATACTGATTTAACAATTCACTTTACGAGCGTAGAAACTATTTATTTTAATAAGGCTTGGGTATGATTTGTGTTCCTTGAATGTAATTTATGTTAATTAAAATTTTATATATCTTCATAAATCCGAAAGTTTTTTTAGCTTTAAAATGAATGAATGCCAATGCAAAATTATATAAAAATGAGTTTTATTAATGGAATCCATTTTCCCCTGTATTTTTTATATGTTCAAAGGACATATTTTTAACACTGATTCTGCGAAAACTATTAAAAGGATTATGCGAAATAAATGCTCCAGTTACAAATTGCTATTACTTCTTTGTAATCAATAAATGGAAGAAAGTTTAAACATGTGTTTAAGCTCCTAACAGTCAGCCTATGGGACTTCTCTTGATCACACAGGCAACATTCACGCAGTTATTTATTTATTTCACGACAGGAGATATTCGCAGCAACTGACGTGCTTTCAAAAGTGACTTGCATGTTTTGTATTTGTTTGTATAAATCTTCGAAACTATAACTTACATCATCACTTCATAGGGTTAAATCGTAAAAACTTTATTAACGCCTCATCTGCTTCCTACTGTAATTTAGCTGCGTTAACATCCTATATGAGAGAAACTCGATTAGGGATTGACTCGAGCTTGGAACCCTCCAGACTATTGCCGAGAACTTACCTCTCGGCCACATTTAGCCACAATGTTAGATGTTACCCAAGAGAAGTCTCACAGGGCAAATATTGCACACGTAAAGTGTGCGCAATACATTGTCTGTGCAAATTCTTTCTTCATGTTGTTGTTTATAAGGAATTTATAGTCATTTGTAATGGCTGAAATTGCTTTGAAAAAACCTTACTTTTTTCTTGGCAGACCGCTACTATTTCGAAGAAGACGGATTTCTACTAAACTGTTAAAATATTTTTCTAAATTAAGATTATATGTAAAAGTGCGATTTTAAATCTTCTACCAAATATTGTCAGGAAGATGCAAAGAATAACGAGTCACAAAGTAACACTATATTAAATTTTTTGACTTTAAGCAACTCGTAACATGCAGACGAAGAATTGATTCCACTGCTTGTGGAACTCAAAATTTATACCTTTACAGAATAATCTAGAATTATAAAGAAGGTTAGAGAAAGTTCTAGTAGCTTCTAGAACGTTACAAATTCAACCTTCAAATTAATACGACTTGACTAAGATTCGAGCCCCCAGCTTGTACTTTCCAAGCGCGTACTTTACCTCTGAGTCATACTGACTATACGCAGATCGTCCTTTTGCGACAATATCACAGAAAAAGTACAAAAATTCCTTTAAAAAATTCTCTTAAAATAGTAAAAAGAAGGCAATAAAGAATTTTTTAAATAAAAAAAAAACACAAATGGGTTTAAAAAAGGACTTTCACATTTATGCCTCTTGTGGATTTTTCAATATACATATTTAAAAAAAAATTGAATGAGAAAAATATCGCATTTTGCTTATTAGCATTTTAAATTAATTTATTAACAAATACATTAAATAAATTTGTGCTTAAGTTTCATTAAACTTACAGTTGATTAATTATTTTTCGAAAACGTCGTTTTAATCTTTAAAAATGAGAGAAATGATTTAAAGATAAAATAAAAATATTTAGAATATGTTTTTATTAAAATTAACTAATTAAAAAAGATAATTTTAATTTAAATTTCTTTAAAATATCTTATTTTCAAGTGTATAGTGCAATAAGTAAATAATTTATTAAATAATAAAGTTACTCGAAACAATTGATAACGTGCAAAAATAAGAAAAACTTAAGAGCATTTAAAATAAAAAATATTGCATAAAAATTAGTAAGTAAAAATTCAAGGTAATATTATTTTATATAATATGCGAACATATATAAGAGAAAGCGTACTTTGAACGTGCGGATTGCCAGGCTATATTTATCCTGTGGTTCCATGGCAATATATTAGTGAGCAATGTTAGCAAGGAATATTCGTATTGGGAGAGGAAATATTCAGTTCATTAGTTAATAGAATTTGACCTACAGAACAGAACTCATTCTTATTCAAGAAGAAAAATCAAAATTTGGAGATCTCATTTAGAAAATCATGAAATTGTTATAAAAGTGGTTTTGAACCTAAATATGCTTTTTCTATAGTATTTTAAAAAGTAATTATACTTTTTAAATAGTATTTTTAATTGGTAAGTACCATTTGTTTTCAATTAAATCTTGGCAAGTTGTAATTTTTGTACAAATGAAATGAAAATTGAATAATTTAAAATAAGTTCACTTTATTCTAAACTCCATTATTTATTAAAATTCTTTACTTGATGAAAATTATTAGTTGTAAAAGTGAAATATTTTTGTACAATCTTTAAAAACAAAATAGAAATAAAAATTCTTGGAAATTTACGGAATTATTAGAAATTGCAGCCTTTTACAAGTAGGATTACAAGTATATATATATACACTGTAAAAAACAGTAAAAACAGCAGACTTTAAAAAATGTTTTAAATTATTAAAATTCTTTAATAGAAATATTTAAGCATTGAAATAAAATTCAGCGTAATTTATTTTTTAACCTTTTTCTCGAAACAAATGAATTTAAAGGCACTGAACGAATTTACATTTTGTATGAATCAGCGCTTAAATGTTCGAGTTTCCGATAAGTATGGTAATTTAGAAAACCTATTTATATTTGAAGATTTTTAGCATTAACACTGTAAATGAAAGAAAACTGAAAATAAAAGTAAAAAATGTTCCAAAAATTTTATTTATTAATTCAAATAGTATATAGATAAATGTTTTAGAGAAATCTTATAAAATATGTCTAATATATGTATCATGCAAAATTTAGAAAAGTCTATTAAACCTCTAGGTGGTTTGTATTCAAATACAATATTACCGGAAATTCTTGAAGAAAAATAATTTTTACTCTAAACTGAGAGCAGACATTTTAAGTGAGAAATTGGTAACTTAAAAATTAATTAGAAAAATCTTTATAAAGAAAAAAAAGTTTAATATTTCAAAAAAATGCGCATGCAGTTTAGTCTAGTTAGACTACTTTTCTGTTATGAGGATACACTAGAACTATTATTGGATAAATCTCGTGATTTTGAATTGAGAAGGAACACTGAGCTGAAACTCCCTCTCAAAATTTCCATACCACGCTAACGGGAGGGCAAGTGACTGATAATTTCAATGTGCATTAGAGACACTTCTTTCGTAAATTCTTTTTATCGAATCCGCAACTCTCAGAGTTTTCTCCTAGGCAGTGGGATAGCGTATCAAAAGTATTAAAAAGGTAAAGTGACATTTAAAAGCATTAAAAATTATAGAAAATGTATCTAGTCTTTAACCAACCGTTTGAAGATTCTTTGAACTTTTGTTTGCCGTTGTTTTTTTATGCAAAATTTGTATAGTTAATGAGCATTACAGCCAATCACTAAAATATCTGTTTATACGGCTTAGTTCAGTGACAACGGATTGACTGGCTGTAATTTAAAATAAATAAAGGTATCGAGGTCCGCAAGCAGCGTTGAATTTATCCAAGTCAAAAAAAAAAAAAAAAAAACCCAGATGAACCGAAATTTTTTTCAAATTTCCACACCTTACCAGGAGGATAATTGAACCGGACTGATATTGTATTCAAGTGCCTTGCGGCCATCAGAATACTTCATGAATATTCAATAAATATATTATAATATTTTTAGCAACGAAATATGTTGAATTTAGTACTTCTTTTCCGTAAGAATCTTCGATTTAGCCTAGATGAAAAGCATGAAACACCCGAAAAAATAGTGTTAAATTCTAAATCATGACTTCATAATGTTTATTTGCCAATAATGCAGAAAAACTAATAAAATTTCATTGACTAGAGTTTGGTCTGCTCAAAAATAAATAATAAAACGAAGAGTTTTGAATTTCAGGAATGGGTTTGCTTTCAACTTGATTAGACTTTTAAATAATTAATTGAAGTCAGTGAAATTCAGAGGAATTTTTGGAAATTAGTTTGCTCGCTGTTATTCTGATAATTCTTATCGACTGATTAAACAGAACTTTTTCTTAACATCACATGTCTGATAATTTAGCATTGAAAAGACGTGCCTTTGATCAAATTTTGTTTCTTGAACTTTGATGAAGGAATGTTACTGACAAAATTGGATTTAAAGATGACATGGTTAAGAAAATCAATCGAAATCTAGTAAATCAAAACTTTTCGTTAGGAATCAATAACGAAACCTGAAAGAGATTAAAGAATTCAACCTTTTCTAGATTGAAATTCTAAATGTCAATGCACTTTGAATGAAAATATTTCCTCAATTAACAGATATTTGTTATGTAATGTAGTAGGCAGTGTTTCAGAAATTTGCTATAATTATTAAGTATTTTCCTGTGTAATATATTAAACATGAAATTTTCCATTAATATTCAAAAAATATTGATGAAAAAATAATTTTCGTCAAAACAAATGCTTTTATAAGTATTTTAAAAGCCATATGCTTTTTGCACAAAATTAACGGAAGTGGTCTCGCCGAAACTTTCACATACATTATTTACTACATGCTACTGGCTAACAATTGGTTGCAAAAGGACCTACATTAGGCTGAAATCCTTGACGATTCCTATCGGCCATTAATCACAGGGTTACGGTTAATACACAACCACAAGAACACTGAAAGTGCATTTTGTACATCTCTTTCTATCTGATTCAAACCAAAATTTGACCCAGAGATACAATTGCAGGTACAAAATTACGTACCAAATTTCATATATTTAAATCATTGCGTTTTTTAATTCTCTCTTTATATGCTTGTGAAAGAACAGACAGACAAAGGTTAAGCTTTTGACGTAGTAGGTTCAAAATTCTATCATTTAGAGGTAAACATTTTAGAGATATGTCCCAAATTTTTATCTCTTAGGTAGTTATTGGGTTAATTTATATTCGAACAGTCAATCAATTTTAGTTACAAAAGTTTTTACAACTCCTTTTACAATTTTTTTTACAATTTACCAACCAATTACAAAAATTTTTCTGGATAGATTTCCTTGAAAATTCAATGGAATTCTACAAAATTCATAATTTTGTTTACTATGTACTAAAGTTCAACTGTTTTGCTCAAGAGTTTTTGAGTTTAATGTTAGCCATAATTCCAAAAATCTATTGCAAATCAAAATCAAAATCTATTGCAGTCAAAATCTTGCAAAATCTATCAAATCTATTGCAGTCAAAATCTATTGTAAAATCTATCAAATCTATTGTAAAATCTATCAAATCTATTGCAAAATCTATCAAATATATGACAATAAAAATCTATTGCAAAATCTATCAAATCTGTTGCAGTCAAAATCTATTGCAAAATCTATCAAATCTATTGCAGTCAAAATCTCGAGTTCGGATATTATAACGATAACAATATTTTGTATGCTTTGTATTCAAAAAAGTGAAATTAAGGTTGTTTGGAATACAGAATACCTTCCGTGCTCCTGTACTTTTTAATCATTACAATTAATTTACAGTTGATGTTGGATTGCAGTAATCAGAATCTAATAATTAATCAATGATATTGTAAATTGCTTTAAAGAATAATTTTAGAAATAATTGACAGTAGCAGTGAATAACAGGTAACAAATTCAATACCTAATAAATAATTTTACGGATAAATAATATTGTACATGATAAAGAACAGCTCTGTAAGTTTCCTAACTAATGCCAGTTATATTAATATTCGAATTAATAACTTGTTAGCATAAACTTTCGGACTTTCTCGGAATGAGTTTCATTCAAAATTTGATAGAAATTTACGAATTTGGAGTAAAAACTATGTACTGAATTTCATCCATATAGCTCAAAGCGTTTTTGAGTTAGCATGTTCACAGACCGACAGACATAATTCCCAAAATATTTCTTTTGGTCTGAAAAGTGGAGATTCACAAAATCTCGAATTTGAATCTTTTGGAGATTATAATACCTTTCTCTGGCTAAATACAACTTGCTTTATAAAACATTTTAAAATGAGTATTCATATCTGTAAATTCGTATAATTAGAAAGCTATAATTCAAGAAACGTGTCAGTTTAGAATTTTCTTCCAATATCTTTAAAGTAAAAGAAATGCAATTGATATAATTTAATAGTTAAAAGTTTAATTAAGGGTTATACTAAAATTCGATCTTGATGGAAGTAACATTTTCTCTTCATTATATTAATTCTATTTCAAGTCACGATGTTAATTTCTTCCTTTTAAATATCCATCCTAAATAAGTGATTTTTGTTATTTTCTAAGCTGGAAATAATTCAAGCAAAACGTTTCAGTATTATTAAGGAAAAACAAAAAAAAATTTCAGTGCGAGGGATAAATGTTTAGAATTAAAACTATACGACTAAAATATTAAATATATGTATGTACAAATGCATTATCCATTTATAACTATTATAAGTTATTTTTATTAATTAATAGTTACATTTGGGTAACCGTTCTTTTACACTGTTTCAATTTGATTATTAGCTATTACCACTTGGCATTCTAGGTAGAATAAATCTGAAAGAGAATCTTACTCATGCGAATACTATCAATTAAAGCTGCAATATAAAACTAAAGCAATATTAAATTGCGTCAGGAGAATTTGAATTGGAAATAAAAATTATTTACGGAATGAAATCAAAGAAATGGAATTAAATCTTTAGTCATTATTGCGTTATCTAAGTAAACAATTTTGTTTAGTTTAGTCTTGTAAGTTTATATACCTGCAATTATTAAAATTTGTTGATGCAAGTCAAAATAATAATCAGTTCTATAAAAGATAGAATAAATGTAAATATTATTAGATTTTCTCTATTAAGGAAGTCATCACTTGAATTAAATTTAAGTTAATGAAATATTTAATTTAACGGTTATTTTTATATGAAAATGCTCTCAAAATTATAATATTTATTATTAAAAGGGCCTGAAAACTATACGTTTCAATGGCAAAATGAAAGGATTATGTTTTAAGAATCAAGTGAATTGAAATTTTATCTATAAAAGTAAATAGAAAAACAGTTTTTATTTTGAGAACCAAATATAATGTAACTTATTATATCTCCGAGTGTTGATGTCTAAGACCCAAAGGTTATTATATGGTAAGAGCAAATAAAAGCTATATATGAAATTAATTTCTCTAAGAAACACAGTTTTAAGAAGCATCAATGATTAAAAATTATTAAAATGAGATATGTTAGCTTATAAAATATTTACAAATGTATCAGGAAAAGAAATAAACACACTGGAAAAGATTTTACTATTTTTAATTGATCATTGACAGGAAATATTTTAAATTTGTATTATAGCAGCTCTTCTCTGCATGATATTACATATTATGCAATGATTACATATATACATACATACATATTATGCAGTGATTACATGCATACATACATATTATGTAGTGATTACATGCATACATACATATTATGCAGTGATTACATGCATACATACATATTATGCAGTGATTACATATATACATACATCAGTGATAACATATATTTTGGTATTTGCGATTTCGGACCATTTCTTCGGTCTTCATTGGTTGAGACGAGCCAAACTTTTTTTTTTTTCTTTTTTTTTCCCCTGATGTTTGAAATCGGCTTTAGCACATCCAATACCAAAACGCGCCTTTCTTAGCTAAATGATTAAAATATGTAGAAACAGATGCATAAAAATCTTGTACTGAAATGTAAAAAATGTATTAAAAATAATTACTAAAAATCGTTATAAAGATATGGAATTCACTTTGAATCAAATTTTCTCAAAAATATTTCCGTAGATAATTCTTTTTTTAAAGTAGAATTATTTATTTAAAAAAATTAATTTTTTTTTGCTAACCTTTCTTGGCACTGCATTTTCTCTATTGCATTCTTATTATCCCATTAACTATGATAAGACGATATTCAAGATATCGATTTTTTATGGGAAATTTGACATAAAATTCAGTTCTGAATATATGAATCTATCTTATTTAGTAGGTTTTAGTGATTTTTTAAAATATTCTTTGTAAATAATAAAACTTAAGGCAGCAAAAAATATTTCAACATTGCGCAGATAT
>JAPMOR010022642.1:192390-226614 GCA_026543865.1 Argiope aurantia | reverse complement strand
AATTCTTATCTCTGTAATTTATCTCTATTTTTCTTGTCTATAATTCTCATCTCTATAATTTACCTCTATAATTCTTATTTCTGTAATTTATCTATTTTTCTTTTCTATAATTCTCATCTCTATAATTTACCTCTATAATTCTTATTTCTGTAATTTATCTTTAAATTCTTATATCTGTAATTTCATTATTTATACAGTCTCTAATATCCTCCTGCAATTTATTTATAAGCCAAAAAACTGTCTTCTTTCAATTTTATATTTATTTAAGCAGTTATTTCTGTTTGAGAATTAATTGGTTTGCTAACTGTATTAATGTGTTTAACTTGATAGTCACTTTTTTATTTTTACAAATTCAAAGTTCTCAAGGAACTGAAACCCAATACGTTTAGGTGATTAATATATCAAATTTAAATAAATAAATGTTGATTTAATTTAATTTCTACAAATTTACGCCAACGTTTTACGATCTATTGATTAAAATGGTTGGTTTTCCAACAAAAAAGCATTTCGTTCAATTTTTACAGGTATGCACTGTAACTGTATACCACATAAATATTTTTAAATGTTGATTTACCAAGAAACAAGTCTTTCCTTACATTCTTTTGTAGATATGCACCATTACTGCATGTCAATTAAATGCCTAAAATAATTTTTTATGATGTCATAAGATGACAATGAGTGTAATATTAACGAATACCCAATTAATACAGTTTTCTGAAGCATACATTTACTTTATTTTCATACTCTTCGGGCTTATAGATTCGATTCAAATAAATAGTTTGAGACTTAATCTACGTACTGTTTTGAGTATCAAAATAACATGTTCTATTAATTCTGATTTATTTTATTCTATGAATTATAATCAATTAAAAATAAATTAATTTTGATTTATTCCTCATCATGAAAATTCTATATTACGGAAATATATTTAAAATAAAGGATTTGTGTTTAATATTGAATTAATATTTTAATATTAAATTCATAAGCTTCAAGTGACATAAAATATTTCTCCTGTCATAAAAACAGCATGTTCTGATCAGCAAACTGTCTGAAAAGGGATTACATGTTATTCCTTTTATTACTGTTTCAAGATTAAACAAGGTCATGCGACTGAAGCTAAAAAAGTTAATTAGTCTTTTCTCCATTTTTTATAACACTTCTTAAACAAGTCTCTTATCATTATCAGAAAAGACAATTACAAAAGTTAACTACTTTCCCATAAGAGGAAAACACATTTTTTAATTGACTCATACAAGACACATTTTTCCAACTTTTTGATAATTTTATCTTAAGAATATGTTATTTTTATAACTTTTAAGTTTATATTATAAAATGCAAATTCTTCTTAAATCGAGTCTTAAATTATTGGGTAGCACATTAATTCAGTGTGCATCATTATTTATGATGACAAATTTGTCGATCTATGATAATATCTATTATATGCTTAGTTTTAATTAGAAGATACGTAAACATAAAATAATTTTCTTATAAATCATCAATGGGAATATTAGATAAAATTTCAAAACTCTATTTAAATAAAGTTTAGAATTTTCATCTAATATTAACAGTAATTTTAAAAGTATTTCTTAATTTGCTATATACATTTCCTTAATGCATGTTAATAATAATATAATGAGAAATATGGACAGATATTTGTATTTGTATTGTAATGAAATTCGTAAGTGAAATAATCGCAAAAACCATACCGACGTCTCATTTTTTAAATGATTCTCAGATTTATTGCTTTTGCTGTTACAGCTGGATACAGATGAGTTATTTTGCTGGTGAAACTGGAATGTTAATGAGTCATTGTTGCACCTAACCATGATAAAAGTATTCATCAGTCATTTCTGATATTACATTTAAACGATTTTTTCATAGAAGCACCATCTCATCAATAAAATATGAATTAAAAATGTCCGAATTTTACACTATGTAACTCATATTGTCTGTGAGATATAGTAATACTTTATTAATAATTAGGATTTGTTTAATAAAAGTGATTGCGTGAAACTAATTTTTAAATTTTAATAAATTTTTCCATAAGATTTGAAAATATTTGCAAGCAATTAATGAGGATTTTCAAATATATTACATCTTTGATGCCCTAGCAATTAAAATATTCGAATGATTTGAAAGAATTATATTTAATTAACATATAAAACATGCGTTACTAATATTAATGTTATAGCATAGTTAATGAAATGAATTCTATTTAATTAACACGTATTTGTCTGGAATAGGAATATTGTTTAAAAATAAGTTGAAAGATTTTTAGAATTTGAGATCGTCCAAAGAAATTTTTTATTGTCCTAAACCAAAATAATAAGTTTAAAAGACATTATTTAAACTCAAGCATTTCTATCGAATGTAAAAATGAAGGATATTTAAATTTTTGACAATTATTGGAAATAAAATAATTTAAATCCATTTTCAATTTTATTTTATTTTCTTCATAGACCTCGTACAGTTATTCCATCCAAAAATGTAAGTATGCGATAAACGTATGTGAAAAAAGTAAATCTACTTTGCTAATATTAATGTTAAAACACTGTTAATTTTTTTTAAATAAAATATTTTAAGCAATTTTAAAGCACTGACTTGCATAAATAGAACAACTTAAGCTCTACCACGGATTATTATTTTTTGTTTTTTATGATGGATTTATTTTTTGTAAAACCTTATTTTCCTTGCTATCTCAATTCATTAATGTATGTCATTGATAAAATGTATAATTCAGCTACTTCAAAATATAAGAAAATTTTAATGAAATAATTGATTATGATCTATGAGGTATTTCTTAGAATATTTAATTATTTTGTGATATAACTGGTCACAATCCCTGTAATAAAGGATTTCAAGTTTTAATGACAACATATGCTTTGTATATTTACTTTAACTTTATTTCTGACCCTTTCTTTTTTACTAATTCATTTTACTTTTGCTTCTGATAATACAGCTGCCCTTGGCGACCAGTTGGTTTTTCCGGGAGTATTGTTTATATTTCTTTCAACAAAGTATTTTTAAGCATCAAATTGTGCCTGATACAAAAGCGTATTATTTTAATAGCTTTATACATGTTATGTTTATTGTACAAGCCTTCCTCATGGAATCAAGTTCCATGATATCACAGCGCCATTAAACATATGACTATGTGGCTGATCTATTTTTTAACTGCACGTTGTAGTTTTCGTATAACTTATTTTTGTTATGCATCATGTGAACTATACAAATATTAAACAAAATCTTTCTTCTTTAACATTCAAAGAAATTCGCAAGTTTCATTTTTCATTTTTATTGTAATTCATCCATCATTTTCGTTTCAATTTTCATTGTAACAATGAAAACCTATTGTTGAAAATTATGTAAAAAATATATTTAAAAATTATCAGATTTCAGAGAAAACTTGCAAGGCAAAAAAATTGAAATCATTAACTTTTTTTGTTTTTTAAAATGATTCAATTGATGTAAAAATTAATTTTGAGCTACAATTTTTTCGGAAGTTATTGTGCAAACGTCGAAATCTCGCTTAATTATTAATTAACTAAAATTTAGACAAAAAAAATAATCACACCCGATGCACATATCATATATCCAAATTATATGTGTTTGAAATTTGGTAGCCTTAGGTCAAACAGACTGACCAGTAAAGTGTAAACACATACATGAACGTATATATTTCTTTATTTTGAGAAAAGACATATGTTAAGAATAGCATCGATGCATTTATACTACCATTCATATACATGATTTTATTGAAATATTAGAGCATTCTAAAATTGTAGTACTTTGTAAACTTGTATGAGACTGTTTCACAGCAATGTTTGACTTTATATAACAATACTTCAAAGAAGAAAATACAGGGATTACATTTTACCCATAAATCATATTTCGTGACTACACTCAAAAATTTGAAACTTAACGATGTTTCAAATGGATGCGGGACAAAACTGAGATTGATAGACTCGGATGAATCCAAGAATACCAGAAAGAACGAATGAATGAAGACGAATCGCATTGATTTGGTGACACGAGGAAAGAGAAGAGAAGATGGTTTCAAACACTTGTGATTCTCTTGTTGAGGCACCTGTTTCCCGAACACAAAAATGGGTTGATGTAGATCTTGTTAGAATTTTTGAAAAGCGGATGGGTTTTCTTGAAATTTGTTTTTCAAATTTCCTGGAGCACTTTCTGTATTTAGGAGTCACAGACTATAAAAAAAGTAGAAAAAGGAAGAAGTCAGTCTTTCTAGTTGAACACGGTGGGATGTCTTTCGGAGTTGTTAAAGTGTTTCTGGAAAGGTTTTTTTGAGGAGACAGTATTCGAAAAAGGAAACAGAAAATGTAGAAAAACTACAAAAAAGATGTAGTTGCAAAAGAAATTCTATTAACTCCACACGTGTATTTGGGTTTGGGTATTGGAATCAAAGAAAACATTGCTCTTCTCTGATGAAGATTTCGAAAGAGCAGGAGGTTTCATGTTTGTTGTGAATTTAAAATTCGACGATGCATTTAAAGTTTTGATACACTTAAGAACAGGATTTTTATTTTCCTTCTATGTGTGCAACACTGTGAAAGGAATCTCGAAGTTGAAGAGAGCTGGAAAGTTTTCAATCCGTATTTCAATTATTTTATAAAAAATAAACAAAGTGTCGTAAGTTGTTGGATTGCTTAGTTTGTCTTTTTTTTTAAATAGAAAATTTTTAAAAAAAGATTTTCTTCATCTTCAAGTTTTCTTATATGTTTATCTATCTTTCGATGAAATTAGCAGTTATTTGCTCCCATTTCACATTTTAAAATGAACAGTAAAAAATTTCAATAAATTTTAAAAAATGCATTGCATTTTTTTATGTTAAGAATTTTACTTTTAAAAATCAATTGAAGAATGAAACGAATTTTTAAAGAACAATATTAACAGATAATCATATACAGCATGAATTCAAAAGCTATTTCAAGATCTTTTTTCATGCAGTAAATTCAAGTCTTTTTGGTATAATTATTCAGTTTTTGCTGTGATTGGCAAGCAGTTGGTTTGCTTGGAGGATATATATGTTTATTTATTTGCAAATTTACATTGGAATAAATTTTGGAATAAATGGGGATTTAAAAAATAAGTAATAAATTGGACTTAAACAACCAAAGCATTTATTACTGAATAAAGATATAAGATATTACTTTAGAATCATCTCTCAAAATTACAAATTTAGGAAAGATTTAGATGAAAGATGTTACAAAATAATACTGCTTAGAATATGTTCGTAATTAATTTAAATTCATAGAGAAAATGTCTATTGAATAAATTTACTGCATATGTGTCAGTAAACTGGAGATTTTACATTCATCTACAACATTATTTTCAAACTATTTCATTCTGTGGTATAGATGTCAATATTTAATTTTAATTAATTTATTATATACTTTAAGATAGCCTTCTTCATATGTATTACTCATAATTTTCTATCACAGAAGAGATTTCCGCAGATAATTAGGATGAAAATTAGAAAAAGCTAATAGATCAAATATGCATTATTAAAATTTCTTCAGATAAAAATGTATAAATTAAAATAAATTAAGAAAACTTTCACTTTTTTCTTTAAGGATATCATAAAAAGTTTCATGCCTTTATATAGTCCATTAGATAGGAAGAAAAAAAAAGTATCTACCTTTATTTTTTTTAAAAAGAAAGAAAAAAAAATACATAGAACATTTTTTTGGGGGAAGTATGTGTCAAATTAAAATTTACGTACACTTTTATGAAGATAAATTGTAGATATAATGTATGAAGAGAATATGCAAGTGTTTTACACGAAGAGAATATACGTAAGTATATTTCGAGAGTGATAACATTTTCAACTCTTGATCCTAGAACATTTTGGATATCAGAAAATTTCATCTGCGGTTTTATAGGGAAAAAATTTAAGCGGGAAAGTTATAAAATTAAATGTTTGTAATCCTTATTTTTATAAGTTACTTAAAAAAACACAGAAATAATGAAAATTTTAATAGTCCTTGATTGAACAACTTTATTTAATAGTCCTTGATTGAACAACTTTATTTAATAGTTCTTGAATGACAAATAAATTTAATCATATTAATATTTTTACTTTCAGTATTTCAGTCAAGTAATTTTGTTCAATCAAATAACAAATCTTTTGTTCTATCGCATGAAAGCAAGACAACTCATTAGGCTTTAGATATTTTTTATCCACAATATGTGCTTAACATCATTATAATAGGTGGGAAAAGAGGACATTTACGTATGGCTGCATCAAAAGATTATGTAAACATCTTTCATTTCATCACTGATTGCACTTTTAGCCTTTGATCATAGAACGTCTTCGCGATCTGAAAATCTCGTCTTGGGCTTTCGAGGCGGTGGGGAAAAATTGTCCTTATAAAAAATTCTCCGTCTCCTCTTATTGATAGAGGGGCAGTCAACGTCCATTGTGTCTGGAATCGTCACACCCTCGTCGCCTGTCCACTGTTTATTGAAGTGAAGCCGGGGCTATATTTAGGTTGGGTGGAGACTGACTCACTCCTTTCTTTTCACCTGCCTCGACTTCATGTTGACTCGATGTTGCGAAAAACCTTAATCTAATTTTGAGCAGCGGGAATGGCCGTATAAAAGACCGGGTACCTTTCTTTATTAGCACGAGATCGGGGCTAAGAGAAAGGAAAAAAGAAAAGAAGAAAGAAAAAAATATCCAATCGAAGAGTTTTGCGTAAAAGAAAACTTTTCCTTCTTGCTTTCTCTGTTTTTATTTTTTTTTCTCTCTCAGTTTCCTTGCCGCGGAATGGCATCTTGCAGTCATTAGCGGTGAGTTGTGTGTTTGACGACCGTTCGCCTGCAGTATTTGTGCTGGAGTAGTTTGTGCTCCTTCCTTAAAGAAGAGTGGTGCTTAAAAGTGCGTCAATTGGGGCTTTCCTGGCGTGCGCCCCAGCTTTGCGGCGTCAATTTCTTCCCACACATCGCGTGAGGTTCGGTGTTGAATTTTGCACCTCATTCATTTTTTACGGTTAATGCTTTTTTTCCCTCACATTTTCAGTGGGTGTCTCTGGCTCCTTACTTGGTGGAGATGAATGTCGTTTATGACTAAATGTTCTTATCTTTTCGTTTTGATTTCATCATAAGTGGTGGTGATTTCTGTCCACGTTGTTTCAAATTGTTAATCGATTGAATAAAGTGAAGTGACACGGAGATGGAGTTTTAAATTTCAATAAAAGTAATATTACTACATGAAGATGTAGTGTTATTCAAGAGGAAGGAATTTATTCGGTGAATTTATCTGATTAGATACATAAAATATTTTCAGCTCTTTGGGGCACTTCGGAAAAAATATTTTTGAAGAATAAATTTCACAAATAAGTTAAAGAGGAAGTACGATACATTTCAGAAAATTTATTTATTTGTTTTAATTTAAATATTATTGTTATTGATTCGTAGAATTTGCGAGAAGAAAGTAATAATTTAAAGAGGAGGTCCGATACAATTTTGTAAAATGTTTTTGTGAGGAAATACGCAATAATTTGCAGAGGACGTTTGATACATTTTGTAGAATTTTTGAGGAAGTACGTAATAGTAATTTAAAGGAGGAAGTATGATACATTTTATAGAATTTTTGAGGAAGTGCGATACATTTCAAAAGATTTATTTACTTGGTTGAATTCAAATATTATTGTTGTCGTTTTGTAGAATTTGTGTGTATACGTATACAGGGTATCCACTTTAATAGGAGCCCATTAGCTAATTTTTAAATTATTAGAGATAAATAAAGGCTTCCAATTAGAAAAAAGGATTTAAATGACATAAAAATATTATTTTTCCGTTGTTTTGGTAAATAAATGTACTTCCTCATAATATTATGAAATATAACTTATTAACAGTCTCCCACTTTTTTAGACATATTTAGTAAAATATTTTTACCATACTTCCAATTTAAATATAAAAAAAGTTTATCACTTCGGAAATTAAAACTCATCGAGTTATGAAGCTTTGAATTTCTTTATTTTAGACCCCTCAACTTCATCTTGAGAAAACACAGAAATCTAATTCCAGGATCTTCATTCAGGAAGCCACTGAAATGGTCTAAAATAGTGATATTCAAAGATATATCGTTCAGTCTACTTTAATAGCAAATGTGTAGAATATTTTTTATAAAATTTAATGTGTCAAAAATGCTTTTCTAAATATTACTAATAGGGCCCAGAAGGCTGAATTAAGATTCATATCTCTTAATTTTGTAAGAGGTCCATTTATTGACTCAACAATATAAAATATAATTCTTTACGTCAACAAAAGCATTTTTTTTCAATTGGAAGTATATGCTTATCTCTAACGGTATAAAAATTAGCAGTAGGGCCATGATTAGAATAATGTCCTAAAGGGAGAAAGAGATAGATATTTAATTTCCGTAATAAAAATGCATGTTTCTAAGAACAGAAATTTATATTATCAAATAAGTCCAGAAAAATTTTAGAATTCTCGTTAATTTCGAAATAATTATTTTTAGATGATATTGTTCATCAAATAATTTTAGAAAAATCGCGATACATTTTCAGATTGTTTATTTTGATTTATTTATTTCATCCGATATAATTACCTTAAAAAATTCTCTGATTATCCGTGTTTCAAATAATGTACTTTTAAAACGCGTTCAAAAAATTATTGACAGAAGTTCTTTGAAATTCCACTTAGTAAAGATTCATATTTTTGTCTTCCATTTCAATCCCTTCACGGAATTACCATTCCCTTTTTGGAAATTCCTTTATTCAAAATCTTTTAGACCTATAAATCCTTTTTGCTTGTAAAATTACTCGAAGCATGTGTTATTTATCGATACCGTTAAAAAGCAACGGAAATATAAATATTTTTCACGCAAATTGCTGATTTCCGAATCATATTTATATGGACATTTTTTATTACGATATTTTTTGTCTAGTTTTGTGAAAAAAGAACTAAATGATTAGTTTACTCTAAAATCAACTATTTTCATAATCTTTTATAAATACTTGCAATGTTTATTTATGATTTCCCCTTTTCCGCTAATTGCTAGTATATCGCACATAAATTCCTTTGAGAATAAAACTAGACCTTAAATTAAAATTGAATCGTGATTTCCATGTCTGGAGGGATGACATGTTTTGCAGAATACCATATTACTGAAATTGAATTTGAGGAAGATTGCTTTGAAGTCTGAAATATATGCCTTGCATATACGTTATCAGTCTTTATTTTCCATTGAATCATGAATACGATTCACCTTTTGTTATGATTTTATGTAGAAACACTATTCGTAGAAAATTATGAATGTAGGACACTAAACACAGAAATTTATCGAAATTAAATGTTTTCAACTTCAATTCTATTATCTGAAAGACTAAATTTAGCCTTGAGAGTTGTTTTTAAGATTGAATTTAGATAACTAGGAAAATTAATAATATAAAAACGCATCACAACTGTTTCATATAAAAATTTAAATCTATATATATGTCTGATAGAAACATTTTTTTTATTATTATTATTATAAGCGACTTACCTTTTTTACAAATAAATTATATATTTTTTCTTCCGTTTTACTCTGAAACACAGTGGTGGATTTTTTAATAGATTAAAATTAATCATATAATTTTTTAAATATTTCAAAAGGCTGCAAATATCTTATAGAATTTATTTTATGGTGTGCAAATCTTCATTTTAAAGAGAAATAAAAATTTTAGACTTTTTTGCAATTATTAACCGTTTAAAGTGCACTATATTTAAAAAAAATTCGTCCTGAAAGGGACATTCATATATTTAGAGAAAACGAAATAAATTTGGTTCAGTAAGAAAGGAATAAAATCTATCAACGTACTTTTGCATATGCTAGAAAGCTACGGTTTTTTTTTTTTTTTTTTTTTTTTTTTTGCAATTTTATTTAAATGAATTCAGGTTTGTAGCATTGTTTTTACAAATACATCTGTACTTTTAAAGAAAAATTTTGTTTGAAAACTTTTATTTTATTGTGCAATAATGTATACGTAATTTATAAAAAAATACATGTATACATTATTCTAAATTACTAAAAGCTTTCAGTCAAAACTGTATCCAATTGAATGATAAATTTAGGAGACACTCTCTGTTGGCAAACCTTTCAGGAACAGTGGGATAAATTTATACCCCCTTATTCAATTTCATCAATTAGTAAGGAAATTCCATTTCTAATGAATGAATTTGCTTCGAATATATTCATTGAATCTTAAATATTTTTTTGGCCCAAATATTTGTTTAAAGAACCGTTTTCTTTCACCACAAATATAAAAGAGTTTCATGGGTAGAAAAGAAATGAATTTAAAATTATTTTTAGGATATCCCATTTAACTTGAAATATTACTATTATTTTTTTCATTATAAGAAACATTCAAATTACTTTTCAAATATTTTTTGTAGAAAAATAAGTATACCTAAAAAAATCTAAAAATTTGGGACAGAGGTTGCCCACCTCCCCTCAAAGTGTTAACAAATTATGATAATATTACTTTTATTATATTGTTACTATATATTTTTTGTGGGGCAGAGACTGTCGCAGCTCCCCTCAAAAAGTTAACAAATTATGAGAACATTACTTTTATTATATTTTTATTGTATATTTTTTTGATAAGGTATTTTACCCTTGAGAAATGTTTTAAATTAAATACTGTGTTGCATTTTTTTTTTCTTTCAACTTTGCAAAAAATGAGATTATATGTGAAAAAAAGATTTTTACAATTAACACTATAGTGTTTATAAATTATAACAGTATTATTATTAATTTAGTTTTTATATTTAAATACAAATGAAAAAAATATTGCAATCATAACCTTTTGAAAACTATAAATTGATGCCGTAATTCATTTTGCTTTAATTTGAAAATAAAATGTCGAAAAATGATAAAACGGAATATAATATTAAATCTAAAATCCAAAATAATCCAAAATTATTATAATCTAAATTCCAAAATTATATGAGTATCTAAAGTCTTAATGAATTAAAATTTCAAGCTAATTTATTGATTTGTGTTATTTTTAAATGTAATAAACTCCTAACATTTTATTTCAAATATCTATTATATTATCAATTCTAAAATTCCGAAACCCTCCCCACGTTTGCACACCTTGCTCGGTCACGTTTATTTCGCTAAAAGAAAGGTGAAATTAAATTTGTCCTGTCTAATTTGAAGGAAGTCAAATTTAATGCCTAATAAAGGTGAAAAAACCCGCATATCTCACTGCGTATTAACCCTTAGCGGAATTGAACCGCTCGAAAGTGCTAGTTTCAGAATCCTTAAATAAGAGGTATATGGTATGACAAGATGATTGATTTCTGATTCTGTCAGTACGACATTTCCTTTCAATAACGTAAAAAATTTACGTTATTTGAATCCATAAATTTATTACTGAAAAAATTAGATCTGGACTTGTATATAGTTCTAAGGCTGTATTAGTCATATTTACTAAAATATTTTTGATAAAATTAACATTTTAAATAAAGATAAAGTTCCACTTTCCTGAGACCAAAACTATCCCAGATAAGACCAATCTGTAGAAATAGTCAAAAATCGTCGAAAAAAAATGGATATTCAATGCTTCATAAATAGGTCAATTTCTGACGTAGAAGAGTTGAATGTTTTTTACTTAAAATTTTAGTGTGTCAAGAATATTTTATTATATGTGTCACAAATGACTGAGAGATTGTATAAAAATTAAGACAACAGTGCATTAATTGCCTGAAACAACATAAAATAAGTAGAAATTTTCAAAACGTTTTTACAAATGGAAGAATATGTTTATCTCGAACTACTTATTATTATCTATTATATTATTAACTATTAGGTTAACTATTAGGCAAGATTAAAGTTGGCAAATTTTATGCATAGAAACATTTATTTGAAATTAAATTTGAATTACAAACTTTATAAATGCCCAGTATATATATTTATATATTCTACTAGTAGAATTGTCATATTTTGAACCAACGTTTTGAATCCTCTTATCAATATGATAAAAAAAGTTTAGAAAGGGAGAACAAACTTCATCATTTTCATATGATCAGGTATTAAAATTTAGAAATTTTTGTCGAAATAGCTCTATATGGTTTGGAATCGGAACGTAATTTTATAACTCAAATCACAAAATTTCAATATGCTGTAGAATACTGTAGCAATTTAATGAATACTTATTACATAAGAGAATGTATGTCTGTTTATATAATTTTTTATTGAATTTATTACTTTGAATATTTTAATGATAAGAGACATTTTATATTTCTGATGATGGAAATAATGAGAATAGAAGTACTTCTGACAGAGAAGAAAAATGGGTGGTTTTTAAACATTTTATTGAAATTCTCTGGTTTCCGATGTTTTCTCACATATGTAATTCCGATGAAAATACACTATTTTGATATTTTCAGAAAATAAACAACATTTATTCATTAATTGAATAAAATATTGATTTCATAATTGAGGCGCAATCTAATCGTGAAAGTGAGATAACTGACCAGAAGAATTAAAATTAAAATCTCTACTGATCAGTATATTAATAAAACTGTATCTAAAAAAAACAGTTTCCAATTAAATTTGTCTCGATAATTTTTCAAAATTATATTAATTCCTTTTAATAATTTACCCATTATTTGATTCAGTAAAAATTTAAAAAGGATCTCAGAAATTTTAATGAATTCCATCTTTATAATTCACATTCAAAGACAATAAATCTGACTTAAAACATAATGAAACTATTCTGAATTGTCTTAATACTCAATAAAATATTTAATTAATTATTTTTTCCCTGCTGGATTTTTATAGACTCACTGCTTATTTATAAACGTAAAAATTTCATAAAACTTTTTTTTTTTGCTTAAAATATATTTTTTAAAACGTCCTTTCAGTTGGAGGCATGAGACTGGCGAGACTGGAAGTTCCTGGAGCAGTGGTCATCGGGGAAAACGTTTGGCTCAAGTGCGATTTTGACCTGGAAGGGGATGAATTGTACTCGGTCAAATGGTACAAGAACAATGTCGAGTTCTATCGCTATCAGCCAAGGGACAGGCTTCATGGCCAGATGTACGAGCTCTTGGGAGTGTACGTCGAAGTAAGTGCTCCTCCTGAATTGAAAATTCAGGGGAAAAAATAACTAGTCTGAAACAGATACTAATCGATTTAAGGTTTTTTTTTTTTTTTTTTTTTGCTTAGAATTCATTCCAAGATTCTCTTTCAGAAATTTTCGATTCCATTTTATTGAACTTGCTTTTAAAGCAGATAGTAAAATGATGTATTTTATTATATTTTATTAAAATTTAAACAAAATACAATTTGTTTAATATTTTAAATAAATTAAAATTTAAATTTGTTTAATATTTTGGAAGAAAATTATATAAATTATTAATAAAACTAAACTTTTTCTTTAGTTTGGTTATACTAACATCCCTTTCTCAAGCATCACTAGGGTAATTTTGGGATGGACTTCGTAATTTTGAACCGCTGTCAGATGACGATGATAACACCTGAACTGGCATTTCTTTTATAAACTTCTGCGCCGCATCAGTAAGACGGCATTTGGTCCTGACGGATTTAGCATGCACCAGAACTGCTAATGAGGTGGTCAACTATCGAGTCTAAAAGCAGAGAATTTATTGAAAAACTTCAATGTTTTGCAGCTTCGACTCACTTTAACTATTCCACTACTCATATATACTGATCTACATACGATCCTTGTTTTTTGTTAATATATATTCCAAAAAGAATTGCTGTTCGTTGTTCGTTTTCAGAGAATAAATATTTATATTGTAACACACAGCTTATAATCTAATTGAGCAAGTTACCAATGGCATATGAGAAGCAACTGACAACAATGAGCGAGTTTTCCATCAATCCACTGGTTTGGTTATCCATTTCCACGTACTAATGTCAGTTAAGTTTCCTTGCTCGTTTTTTTTTTCTCGTAAAGTTGTTCGAGATACTTATGAGCAGTAGCGTAACCAGACATTTTGCAGCTACAAGTTAATTCTTGGGTTGATCTTTAGAAAATCAAACTCATTTCTAATTTATGAAAACACTTTATTTTTCGGGACGCTTTATAATACTGTTAGTTTATTTTGAAAAATTTTGTAATATCGAAGCAGAAAGAAAATAACATATTATTTACAACAAAAATAAAGTATTTATTTACAACTCTATTTGACTCAAATATTTTTTATAATGTAGAATTATAATATTTTATTTTTAATATTGAAAATTTTGTATTGAACTCTCATTTCACCAAACTTTTTTGCTGCTTATTCAAACTCTAATGTTCAGATTATAGAATAGTTCAGTCAGTTAAAAACAGTTCTAGATTGCTGTAACTCTTATTCCCACGAGATTATAGTTGTAAATTATCATTAATTTTACTTTTGTATACGTGTGATTGGCCCTAGATGTTGAAACATTAATTCTTTAATATAATAGCAATATAATACATTTTTCAGGGAAGCTGAAGAACATAAAATAACTTTTTTATAAATAATTAATCTACAAATTCCTTTTAGATGAACATTTTTCTGTTTCATGTAACTAAAAGGTGATCAAAAATTAAGAATATCTTTTATAAAGGTAAATAATTATACCTTTTTCCAAGCGAACTAACAAATGATGTAGCCTGTTCCAAAATTTTGTAATTTTTATATTTCGAATTGAAGCACGTTATAATTTACTACAACTGGAAACTATACTTCAAAGACCAGAGATCTCATTAAATTTACGATGATTTTTAAAAAATGTTTTACATCAACGTAGAAAGTGTGATGAAATATGTTCATTATAATTAAACTTTTGGAATCTTGTAAACATTGATTTCCCCAAATATCACCAAAATGGTAGTTAACTTTCTATTGACGAATGAGTGGTGGGTGGTTTAATTAGTCGATTAAATTTTCAACTTTACACTGGAGGCTGAGAACCAATTTCTAGTAAAAATTAGTCGTGTGTGTGAGCCATAAGCACTTTAAATTAACATTGTGAATCAAGCATCCGCTCGCTGGTAGGTTGACTAGCTTTGGAGAGAAAGGTGTTGATTCAAGCATCATCCTTGTCGTCTGACCATGTTAAGTTCGCCCAAAAGAAGCTCTCGTGTTTCTTCCAAACAGGAAGTAAATAGAGCTGAACTTCGCTGACAAATGCCTGGTAAATTTGGATTTGATAGATGTATTCCGGGAATGTTGCTGATCTCAGAGCCTCCTAAGATCATTGAGCCATGACATTTTGCTAGTTTTATACATTATAATGACGCCAGAATTTAAGATGGTTATAAATTTATTAAAAAGTTTTAGCTGACATAATCGTCAAAGATGACGTCGAAATATAATAGCAATTTAAACTTAGATTTATAATTTTGCATATTAAAATTTTAATATCTTATATATAAAATAATTTTTGTATATATTTGTACCATATTCATTTAAAATGTATTTAGTTTTACGTGTTCCTTTAGATTCAAAGAACGACCAAAAAAAATTTCTATTCTTTACTTATATTGAAATTTTTCTGCATTTGAAAATTCGTAAACTCTAACAAGGCTTTCGGCAGATATCAGTACCAACAAATACAAATGTAGCTTATTTGAATTAGATAATTTTTTTTTCATGATTTAAGATCTAAACTAATACAAAAAATTAGGAAATTCAATACTTAAGAATTAAAAAAATAAAATGTTAAAATTAATTAAATTTACTTATGAATGTTAACGATATATTTTAAATTAAGATTTTCTCATGCAATGTATTCCATTTAAATCATTCCTGTAAGCTACAGAAATAGAATTTAGCCATTTTTTTTAAGATAGTCCCAATGAGGGTCTAAAAAAATTTAAAAATATCTTAACAGTACCTTATTTTGCTAGGATAATTAAGGAATTTTTATATCTCTTAGTAATATTATGATAAGAGCAACATTAAGAAAAAAGAAAAAAATAGTTTATGCATAAAATCTCTTTAACTGAAGATGCACATTAATTCAGATTTAAAAAATAATTTATCCAATATCATACGGCGACATTTACTTAAAGGTTTATAGACATCATCTGCAGGGGAAGGGGCCATCCATCACGAAGATAATAAATTATATGAATACCCCCTTGTCTCCAGTGGAGAAACCATAATGGTAATGAAACCCGATTAACAGTTTCACTGCTGATGATGGGATGTACCTCCTTGTTCGATTGAAGTGGGGTATATTATGCTTTGTTCAAAGAATCCGTATTGATAATTCCAATTGTCCAACCCTTCAGCTTTATAATACATAGTTTTGACAATGCATAGCTTTTTTTATGCTTAACAGATAAGAACACACCTTTCATCATTAAACGTAGTCACTAAAAATAAACATAGAATATTATGATTTTCTATTTCAACTTTTATAGCTCAGTCATTAGGAAGAATTTAAATAATAATGGTCACAAGGACTCAAATTCCATTTTATAGCTGTAACTTTAATTCAACAGTAAAAAAAAAATTGCCATTAAAATGAAAATCATTATTTATCGTTTATTTAATACTTTTGAAGACAATACTTAGAAATACAGATTGTCCTCCATGTCTTGAAAATAAATTAATGAATGTGGTTAATAATTCGAAAATATGACGAGCGTACATTCTTTTCAAATAATTATTGAAGTAATCTTAAAGGCAAGAAGTTTAATTTTATGAAATTTTCAGCAAAGAAAAACTAAATATTCGTCGACATTATACTAACATCAAAAAGCCACTCTCTTTAAATAAATACTTTCGCTTTAAGAAATGTGATTTATTTCTGTAGTAATTCTTTTGCAGTTTATATTTAGAGATTAATCTTCTATTTCTAAACCTTTTAAATTTTTATATCCAAATACGTGTAATTTAAATCTTTTTAAAAGACAATAGAAATGTGTTGCTTTTTATATTTGATCTGAGTTTAAGCTATGAAATATCAAGGCCAAGTCTAATCTTTTCATTATCAATTGCTCATTCGTTAAAGATCTCATTAATTGTGAAATATAATTTAATCCATTTGTCTAACCCTTTCCTAATATGTGGGGGCGATTAAACAATGGAAAGATTTGAAATTTTCTTAACTTTCAATTAGGCATGAATTTTCTTTCATTAAAGAAATTTTTTGTCGCAAACAGAAATATAAATTTTCTATAACCCTTTCATAGCCAGCATTTTATTTAAAAAGTAAATTGTGCATCTAATCGTACATGAAAATCATTCAAATAATAAAATATGACATTTAATTCAAAATTAATAGTCTTTGAAAAAATCAGTCTACAAATTTATAAACCGTTTAACAGTTTTAAATAGTTAATCCTCTAGAAAAGGAAACATCATCTGATTTAATACAACCTATGCAGTAAAAGAGTAGACATTATTAAGGTTATAAGGAAGTAAATTAAGATTTAACGTGATTAGATAAAATTAATTCTGCAATAATTGAAATGTGAAACTTTTAATCTCACAGTTTAATTTTTCTCAAATTTACCGGATAACAATTTTTATGGCATTTGATCAATTTTCAAATATACGACACAAACTTTTCTTAAAAATAATTGCGAGTTACTAAACAAATTCTTTCGTATAATTCATTTAAATTTTAGAAAAAATCTGAAGCATTTGAATCTAAAACTAACATACAACTCCTTTTGAAAAGTATATGCTGGCCCTTACAGCATAAGAAACAACTCTCTATCTAACATTTTTTTTTAAATTTCAATTACATGTTGTTTTATAAAGGTATTTATTATTTTAATTTTTTAAAGTATCTGAAGCATTTAATATGACTAACACATTACTGAGTTTCAAAAATGCATGTTGTTTCTTTCGAGATATATATATATACAAAAAAAAACTCCCTAATATCTAACATTTTATAAACATTTCTAATACCTTCTGTCGGATAGCGCTAAATTATACCTATAAACAGCCATAAAAAATTATTTGCATAGTTTAAATATGTGACAAACTGTCTATTTGGTGCTCGGATCAAGAATTTCTCTAAATATTTTTTATTTACTTTGATATAAGAAAAAAGATGTATTTATTCAAGTTACTAAATAACCTGGATTTTTGGTGTATTTATTCAGCTCCAAAATATCGTTCTCTTTTTACTGCAGCTGTCAAAGTCGAACGCCAGCCACGTCTTTTTGAAGCGCAGCGACTTGAACACCGAAGGTACGTACGGCTGCGAAGTGTCGTCCGAGGCTCCACATTTCAAAACTGTCAAAGCGGAGGATGAATTGAGAGTATATGGTAAGTTGTGACAATCGGGATTTGGTTTAGATTAGAAATATTCCACAAAAGAAACATTACGACTTGATTTATTGATATGATATTGAAACTACCGTTAAATCAAAGATTATAAAATTCAGAGTAAGGTTCTTTATTGTTGATAAATTGTTTGATCAATTTTAAAATATTATTCAACCATAAATTAATCTGGAAAAAAACTGCGTGATAAAAATATACATAAGAAATATTACATATTGATTTATTGCTGAAATACTGAAAGTGCTGATCAATCAAAAATTTAAAATTCAGTGTCAACTTATAAATAAATGCATGAAAAGATAAAAAAGTATTTTTATTTAAAAATGAAGCTATTAAGAGATAATTTGAGAATATGTAGTAAATTCTGGAAATCTAAACAAAATTCTCTAAGGAATATTCTACAAAAGGAACGTTGTTGCTTAATTTATTGATATGATAGCTGAATTATTGTTGTATGAAAGATTCCTAATAATGTGAAAAATGTAAAGATATTATTTATCCTTAAATAAAACTCTAAAAGCAGCATTGAGAAAAGTGGTAGTAATGTCCATAAGAGATATTTTACCTTAATAGATATAACAGATTATATCTTTGACTCATATAATAGAAATATCTATAGAAAGGTTATTTTGAATATTGATTTATTACTGATTATGTTGAATGTTCTATTCAATCAAATATTTTAACATTTATTATCTTCCTCAAATAATTGAAGATATAAGGAAATATTTTTTTAACTGAAAATGAAAGTATTAAAGTGAAGTGGGGCATATATAATAAAATATGACAGTTTAAACCTTGTTTAGCTTTGAAATATGCTATAATATATAAACACCTTAACTATACTTGTAAGTGAGGTATTAACAGTGATTTCAATCAAGATTTTGCAATTCTTAATCATATAAAATTTTGAAATATTTTCTGTCATAAATGTTATTTTTAAAATATTATTGAGAGAAAACAGTGCATTATTTCTTTATATTTTATTAAGTTGTTAAATATTCTACAAATAAAGCCTTTTCTATTCATTTGTAAGAGTATAATAAAAGCGTCATCAAGTCAAAATTTGATTCTAAAATTCAGCTCCATATTTTTAAATATATGAAAAATTTTCAATGTATAACTGCTAAATATTTATATAAATTCCTTATATAACCATTAGATTTTCATATATGTTAATAGATAGCGTAGAAACGCTTTGTGGTTGTGGCTTACAAGACAATGAACATTTTAGGTTGATTCGTAAGATTTTCTTGGTTTACATATAATAAATACTAAGTAATGTAGCAAATCTTAATAAAATGTTACATTTTGAAATTCGGATTGGCGAATTACCTTTTATAATTTATAAGTTATTTTGAAAATCTGATTTTATCTGATTTTATTGTTGCAGTAGTGCAAAATTAATGAAAAATATTTTATCCACATTTAATGACTGAAATTTAATTTGCTCATTCACAAAATTTTTGCCAACATATCAGAAATTTCCTAAAATTAGTGTTGCCCGATTACAACGGCATATTTCAATAATATTAGAAGTCTTAACTATGAATTATTATATTAATTTAGCTAAAATATGATTTCATCGAGATTTTCACCTATTTGTTACTTTCAGATGCAAATTTTTGATTCCCTAATATTTCTGACCTTTAATTAGGAAATAAATTAAAGATTAAACACAGAAGATTATAAAAATAAAAGAGTTTCAATACCTTTTTCTTTGTGTAGTAAAAAGTAGGAAATAATTAGCAAAAAGTAAGTAATAATTTAAAGAATAAACACACAAAATAATCATAAGAAAAAAATTCTTACATATTCATTGAAAGTCAAATTAGATTGTAAATACAGATAAAATTTCAATTCATTCATAGTATTTCTGTCAGAATCTCACAGCTTTACTATTTGATCTTAGCAACCATATTTTTGATTACAAAAAACTAATTTACGTAAAAAATGAAGAATATCTTTAAAAGATAAGAATTTAAAGGCTATTCTTATAATAAGAAAATTAGAATATTTATTATATTTGTAGAACCTTTAAATATATAAAAACAAAGAATAAAAATATTTATTTTTAAAAATCTAAAATATTAATAGAATGGTATAATCTTCACAAAAAAATTTTATATGACTATTTCGATTATGGATATAAGTTTATGACCACTTTCAATTATCAGATATAGCTTAAGTGTTGTATATATTTTTTGAAGCCACAATGACTTTCAGAATAAATAAAGACTAAATATAAAAAACTTTAAAAACGTTTTTATTAGAATATTGAAAAAGGAAAAATAATTTTAAAAAATAAAAATAAATATGGACTTACCTGAGAGTCACAGAGGGCTATAAATACTCAATAAATACCTTAAGAAGAAACAAGAAATCTGAAATATTCATGACACACAATAAAAAAGTATAAAAATTGTAATTATGATTCCAAACTTCTTAAAACTATTTTAGCTACGGTTCACATTTTACCATTTTAGCACTGACCTCCAGATTTTTGATGAAACAATTATTCAAAAAACCATTTTTTAGCGCATATAATAAAAAAGGTATTTTAATTATTTTCTACTTTTCTATTATTTATAACTCATTATTACAAGTAATATCAAATTTTGAAATAATTTTTACACTAAAATTTACTGCCTTGTAGCATCAATTGTAGGTATCAAATTTTAATCAAATTTATATATTAATTAATAATTAATTAATAATTAATTGATAATTAAGCTCTGAAAATAAAGCAGTTGTATATTGTCGTTGAAGATACGCAAGTACCCAGAATTTTAAAATTCTGGACATCAGGAAATAAGAGAAAAAACTAAATATAATTCCATCCTTATAATTGCAAAAAAACAAGATGAATAAAAAGTGTTTGAAAAAGATTTAAAAGCAATCTCATATTATTATACTAAAGTGAAGCCATATTACATTTTATCAAACATATGAAAGTTAAAGTAAAATTGTAAAAGCGTGAATGGCTCACAAAAATATTTAGAAGTAAATTCAATTTTCGTCCTTTTGAAAACATAATTTTCATTTACAAAGAATACTTCAGACTTTTCTCTCTTGTAATATTCTTTTACTTCAAAATTTTGAATCAAAATAATCCTTTTGCTACATTTTATGCATTAATAAAAGAAAATTTTTATCATCATTTTTTTTAATAAAATTTTTATAATTAATTATAAAAATGTAATGTAAGTTTAAAGATATATAAAAGCGTATAAAAATAGATACTGATACTTTAAAGTTCTAACTTAAAAATACGTTTGCAATTGCAATCATATAATTTTTTCACCACATTCAGAGTTATTGTGGATAATTAATTTCTTTTCCTGTGCAAATTCTTATTCAAAATAATGAAATATATTTAAAATTTCATCTTTGCGAACAATAAACTAAGGAAAAAAATGAATAAAGAGGAATAAAAAACAATGAATAAAGAATATTCATTCTCAAAAAAATTTCCAATAAAGTATGAGCGAATTTAAAAATATTAAAGCAAATTTGCTTATGTTCAAACATTTCCAAAAATTACATGCTTCAAATATCTTTCATGTAGCTTTGTGTATTCAAACTCTAATGAAAATTATTTTGTTTCCCAAATAATAAATACATTTAACGAATATTGAAAAATATGCTTTATAAGAATTGTTTTTTTTTTTCAGTTTAGTGTAAAAAAAAATATTCTGAAATTTTTTTAGCATAAAGGCATATTATAAACAGCTACTGTTTCAACGTTTTTGGGTTTTTAATGCTTTTTACATAATTTATTAAAAAAAAATTTACATAATATTCAACTTTGAATTTTATGAAAAAATAAAACAATCAATAACTATTTGTAAGTTACCAGAAAATTAAATAAATTCTCCACAGCTGAAATTTTTCTAACGTAAATAAGCTGCATAATACGAATATCTGTTTTAATTAAAGCATGAAAGAAATTTTCTTCGTAAAACATTTTTTTTCCTCAAACCTACGTTTCATATTCAGGTTTTTTTTTCTTGTAGCTATTTACTTCTTTCATTTTGATCTAGTGTCATGAATTATTTTTATATACAATAATTCAATCAGCTCTATAACAGAAATAATTTATAAATGCTTGATAAAAATTAAAAAAAATCACCTGATAATGTATAATTTATAGTGTGTTATCGGAAAAATATTTACATTTAATCGGATATCTATTTTAATCTCTCCCATTCGATAACTTTTAAATTGTTAGAGATAAGTTTATATTTTTTATTGGAAAAAAGATTTAAATGACGTAAAGGATATTATTTTATGTTTTTTATCTTATTACTAAAATGAATTACGAAATCTTAATTTCATATGGTCTTCTGGTTTTATTAATCATATTTAGTAAAACAATTTTGATATACTAACATTTTAAACAAAAATGAGTTCGTTGTGTTGCTACTAAAACTAAGCAATTATGGAAATTTGATATCACCAACTTATACGATAACATTTTAAACAAAAACGAGTTCATTGTGTTGCTAAAACTAAGTAATTTATGAAAATTTGATATCACCAACTTATACTATTAGAAAACTTGCCTTAAGGAGCTGATCTATTCAATATATACCGTATTCTTGAGAAGGTCGTTGATTGTATAAAATAAGGAATTCGAAGCTTGATAATATGATTAATTTTGATTATAGACTAATGGTGCTTTTTCGCTTTAAAATGCAATTGTGACAACAACATTTCGCTAAATAAAATTATTAATTGGGCAAAATGTTTAAAAATTTAGATTTTTTAATTTCCTCGGTGGCAAATTTATTGACTGAACAACATAATATACAATTCTGTACATCAATTAAATCATTTTTCTTAAATGTTACATACTTATCTCTAATGGTTCAGAAATTATCTATCAGGCTACATTTAGAGAGAAACCCTACATCAAGCACACCCAAAGTACGTGGCTCTTACGCTCTATTCCAAGGGGTAGTACTTGAAGTATTCTCTAGCCCCTAATTTTTTATGCAATTAGAAATCCGGTATAAAACGGTTTTCAGGAGTGTAGTTTTAATAACATAGAAGCGATAAAGCAGGTAATTTCATGCCATAGATTACCCCACACAGACTCTTTTCTTAGTAATTGAATTGTTTTCATTGATTGTTTCAGTGTGCCGCTACCTGGCTACTTAACAAAATCGTGCTAATGAAATTAAACACATTTTTTAATAAATTTATGCCATTTCTGTTGTATTAATTGGTTTATTTTCATCAACTCTACAAGTAATATGTCTTTCTATCAACAATCCAACCTTTCTATCAATAACCCAAGATGTAATCGAACAATACAATTTATGGTTCTAATAGTATTGGATAGCGATTGTGCTGTCAATAATTTGACATGGACGCTGAGATTTTAGTTTTGGTACTTTGATACTTTAAAAGCAAATACGACGAAAAATTCAGAGAGATCGGTCTTAGCAAAAGACAAAAGTCGATGCAACCGTATATACAGACTTGACGAGAAGGAACAGACATGTAATATTGTCAACGATAGCGAAACTCAGCTGTAAACGTTTTCGTCTGTTTTGGTTAAATTTACAGCAAATCATAAATTTGTTGTACTTTTCCAATGTCTTCTTTTTATATCTTCCTTTAACGGAATTACCTCACTGCCCGCTTTAGATAGTGTTGTTTGAAATACTATTATCCTTTGCAGTTGTTTCAGGATAGTCCATAAACATATAGCAAGTTTCTTTTGCTTCATTTATTGTATAAAATGTAATTTTTATTATTTATTACGTAATAAAAATTAAACTGGGTAATCATCTTGAAAGCCATTTGTCATTAAATTTTCTTTGTTTAATATAAATATATCGCAACAGCTTTTTATGAATTGAAGAGAAATAAAACTTCTTTTCTAAGGACAAATAACAACAGGAGAAAAGAAGAGAATGCACTTGAAATTCATTCAATAAGGTCATAGAATTCTTCCAAAAAAAGGAGTTATTTGATTCATAAATTCTGACTATTGATAAATGAAATGTTAGCAAATATCTATAGGAAAATATAAAAAAAGTGATTTTGAAGTTACAGGTTAAATGTTTTGAACCAGCATGCAAATATCTTGAAAAGAATCATTAAAAGATTTAAGAATTCTTAATATGATTTTAAGAAACTTTCATTTATTTATTAATATAAGCTGATACATTATTTGTAAGTTTTCAGATGATTTTGTATTATATAAAATATTAAAAGAAATGGATTCAGATTATAACTAATTCTGTTCTAAAAATTCAATATCATCTGACATATTTATACAAAGAAAATCTGTATGTTAAGAACGAGTACGAGTATGTTAAAAATAATAATGATGTATAAAAACGAATTCAATCTTTTCATTTAAATATATTATTAAATTAATTATATTTTTAAATTAAAAGACTAATAAAAATTTATAATTAATTAAGTTTAATTATTAATTACAACTAATAATTTAATATTTCAGTTTTACCAAAGGAGCCACCCATAATAGAAGGAGCAGATTCCATGTATGAAGTTGGTGACAGAGTGAATGTGACTTGCAGTTCTGGACCTTCCAAACCAGCTGCCACTTTAAGCTGGTTTATAAACGGAGAACCGGTAATTACTTCATTACTTCTATATTCATTGCTTTTAACTTACATTATTGTGATATTTCACTTAAAGTATGAATACGAAAAATGATTGTCGCTTTCTTTAAAATTTTGTAAGTGTGTCTACGATTCGCAATGAAGATTGCGAAAATTCAGAAGACCTTTCTGAAAATTGAATGATTAGTTTTCATCAGATAAAACGGTAGTGTTACTGCTGAAATTCTTACTCACATGAGCTTTCACATACGATTATATATAACTAACGCTTAGAAAATTTGTGAAACACACTCATTTAAATGCATTCTTATTCAATCGTATATGTGTTCTTACAGTTTATTATAATTTTTTTCCCTCTCTCAATAGTACTTCCATTTTTCGATCGGAAGATACCGTTGTGACATCACTAATGGTATTTTTCAGTGTAATCGTAGCGTCCCATCAAAAAAGAAGAGCTATAGCAATTTGAAATGTTTGAAATTTTATCCCAGTAACCAAGACTGTAAAATTGTCTTCTTGATTTTAATGATATTCTCCAGTACATAAATAGAAAAATCTGTATTCAAAACTTCATTTAGTTTCGTTGAAAAGTATAACCATCAGAGATTCGTATATTAGTAATTTTTTTTGGTACTCACCCTGTATTTTAAATAAATATTGATAAAATACTTTTCAAAAATGCCAATTTGAGAAATAGAACTTCATATTCTTTTATTATACTGTAACATTTTCCCAAATATCTTCAATGTGCACAATAAAATATTGCTCGATCGACCAAAATGCCGATTAAAGAAATATAAGGAGAGGGAAGACATTCTTCGTAATATATCTTTCGTCTCTGTTGAAATTCCATTCGTTAGCGATAATTTTTTTTAATATCCAGGGTGAAATTATCTCACAAACATTCGTTGCATAATATATTGTGGTATACTAAATTATACCAAAATTGAGCCCAGCTATTATAAAGACAGCTTCTTTTTCAGAAGATGATGTTCTTTTACAACTACGATAAGTTTTAGTTCGTGAAACATAAAGCTCCACACAACTTTTAAGACTTAATTGTAAATTGTTCTTAGTGGCTTGCATGTCTATTAGAAAATATTTCTGTATGCAAGCTAAATATTTCAACATAATTCAACATATTAAATGTATTTCTGTTGTCTCCACATTATTATATTATTTCAACCTAGTTTTGCTTCGTCTTTAATTGGTAAAATGATGACTTTTCTAGTCTTCTATACCATACATATGGAGCTTTCTTTGTAAAACATTTTTATATACCTAATCTATTTCTAATGTTTTTCGAAATCTTTTGAAACCACACAACTTTTGAAACTAAAGTGCAAACTTTTCTTGGTGACGCGCGTGTCTTTTAGGAAATAATCTCGATGCACTATATACAAGATCTATCTAACTCACCAAAGGCCTATCTGTTGCCTAGAAATTATTATATTGCTACATCCTATTTTATATTATTTCATTATTTTTTCTATTATTTTGTATTATTTCATCCATATTATTATTCTTTTGCAAGAATGACACACACACATATATATTAATGATTTAATAATAATAAAGCTCAGTAGTAAGAGCATTGTATTTGAAAAAGACAATTAATGAACACTTTTCAAACCTATCCTTTGATGCAATTAAAATATTGATTTCTGAAAAATTGACTCTTATTCTAAGAAAAAAAAAAGCTTCACATTAGATTTCCCAAAATTTGGAATTTTATTGTTGTTTTACTATTCCGTCTTAAACTGTGTCATTGTTAACCGTAAGGATGCATGATTCTGAAAGATTGTGAAAGTAATAAAAACATTTAGAAAGGATTTTAAATAACACTCTATTTATCTCAAGTTCCGAAGATCTTAAATAATAAAAGTAAATCTGATAGCTAAAAGTTAATAGAGAAAGCTATTATTTCAGAAGCGTTATTTTGGTGCATTATCTAGAATATTAAATCGAATGCAGTAACAGGATACAGAACACCAAATATTTTAAGCATAAATTACTCCCGTTTGTTTATTATGTGTTTTAATTCTGCCTTACTTATTTATTATTATGGAAGCTGTTTAATTCATTCTATTAACATTGCATCACGCTAGATGAGTTTAATTTCTGATTAATCGATGCTAATTGATTTAAAACAATTATTAATAATTCCAAAGCTCACATAAAAAAATTAAATTAAAATAGGATTGCTTGTTATAAAAAAGACAGGGAACAATTGCATTAACCTCTCTATAATGAATTTAAAAATTCTTCATTAATGCACATGAAGCGCTTGACGGAACTTAGATAATCTGCTTACTGAATCATTTACTTAATGGGCATATTGAAATTTGTTTTTTCGTAAAGAGATTATTTACTCACTGACATCTATTCAAAATTCTAATTGTGGTTTGATTTAGTTAAATTATAAACAAATACAAAGCATTTCAAAATATTTCAATCATGGCAAAGATTTTCAGAATTGAAGGCTCAATTAGATACATTCACGATTTTATTAGTCATAGCAGAAATTCAAATAGCTTCACGTTATTGAAGAAAACTACTATTGAAGATTTATAATGACTCTAATGCATTCACCATGAATCTGTAATATTGCTTTCCTGCTCAGCTATGTTATAGTAAAGAAGGGAAATTACAAATATTTTTGATAGATGCTGAATGAATGTCAGGTCAGTGACACGCAGTCATACTACCAACGACAACCTAATAACTAATTAGGCGACTATAGCGACAAATGTAATGGTTAGAGAAAATCTAAGAATTATGACGATATTTCTAATAGGAGTCGAAATCCAGAAATCCTTCTAGAAAATTCCATATCCTACCACGGAGGCTAAATAAGCGGAGATGTACATAGGAGGACAAGCTCTTTCTTTAGAGTGTTGATCGCAGAGCAAGCTCTCCAGTTGTTTTATGGCAAGTGCCATTGTGCTGTTCTGCTACTGAATCGGTGATCTGCTGCCTCTCAGTTTATTGGTAATTTCTGCAAGTACTACCTGTGTGAGGGCTTCGGTTGTGTTTTGCTATTAGCGTTTCGAGTTTTTTGTATAATAAAGGGTTACTATACGTTACTGAGCTTTTTGAATTTCCTACACTCTTCACTGGTCCAAGGGGCATGTTTATGTTTCTAAAACTATATTAAAATTATTTTTATGACTTATATAATTGTTCGAAACCTCTTATCTTTTTCTTTATGCAAGGTGTTTTGCAGAGGTCCAATATCAAGGCCTTAGCGCGGAAATTTCTTGGTACTCTTAGCATAACCAGAACATTAAGGATCATTTCATTCCTGAAAAACCATTGCATTTCTTCGGATTTCAACTGATGGGACATTAATGCCCACGGTTTTAAAATGATCAATTGTCCTTAAGTTGTTTATATGGTAAAATTTTTATTGAAAATCTAAGGAGTTGCCATGAGTAATGAATCTAAGATTTTTTCATGTCAATGAATGGGAAATTATCCGAAACTGAAAGGACAATAAAGAAACATCCTCTCATATAATTAATAATTAATATGCTACTTTTCTACAATTTTAACGCTATAAGTAATTATTTAGAAACATAGTAATTCGATATTTATAAGATAACAATTTCACAAATGTCTAAAAGTTGTGAAAATAATGTCTACATAATTAAAAAAAAATGAAAAAGTAAAGCTTAACAAATATTGAGATTCCCCCCCCCCCCTCCCCAGATGATTTTTACAACCAAACTGACAGTAGTTATGCCCTATAGTTATATTTTTTTAAATTTATGCTGTTTCTTGAGGAATATTTTATCTACTTCCACATTAGAATTTACAAAGGAGTGCTAACCAAATAGTAAGAAAAGATGCTTATGTGTATCAAAAGGATAGTCTGGTATTTTAAGGACTGAAAATTTTATCATGCAGACAAATCATCCCTTGCTGTTTGGTTAATATACTGTCTTAAATGTTTTATCATGGTCAGTACTAACAGAATGAAATGCGATGAATGAAGGCCGAGAATGAAGCACGGCCTTCCCAAATTATTCTTTGGAGTCCAATACAAAGAAAGGAATAGAAATTATATGGAATAGACAGTTATAACGAATGCATGTAAATTATATTCGTAAAATAAAGATAGATGGTAATTTATCTTTCTTTATCTAAGCGTTTTCACATCTTGCACCATCCTCAGCGAAATACTTGAAAATGTAAATCTTCTTACATTATTTCCAAGTGTAACCTGAAAATACGAGCGCTAGAGCTTACGAAGCCTGTGTATATGCGCTTCTCTCCATAACAGAATTCGTAAAATTAAAATTAAACTAACTTGTTTTTAATAATTTAATTAATAATTTAAACTAATTAATAATTAATAAAACTAATGAATTAACTGAATAATTAATAAAACTAATTAATTAATTAATAATTCAAACTAATTTGTCAAATTAAACTAATTTGTTTACATTTATGTTCATTTTAAAATAAAACAATTCAATTTTTTACAATTAGGTTATATAATGTTAGAAATTTAGGTTATGTAAATAAGATTTTATCAACCTTTTGAAAAAAATTCGTTTCTATTTCACTCATTAAAAGACAACAATGTTAGATTCTCAGATAGAAGATATTACACTCAGACTCAGGGAGAAGATATTACATAAATAGATATACATTTAAGTTCATAGTAAGTTCATTTGAACTGTGAAAACTGTGGCAATATTCTAAAATACTTTTGAGTTTTTTAATAAAAAAAATTATGAAAAGAATTAAACGGTAATTCTAAGTATGAATGCTGATTTGAAGTTCAAGATTCCATAGGCCTTAATATAAATGCTATAGATATTTTTGTTCTTAGCTTTCATAAAGATATGAAAAAGTATGTGCAACAAAATTGTCCAAATACGGTTCTAAATTGAGCTGCATTCTACAAGATCTCATTTCTGAGTTTTAATCCCAGAAAATCTTACTCCATGATTTTAATTATTTCATTATGGCTAAGTCATTGCGATTCTGAGTTTTAATACTTACAAACGGAGTTTATTCAAATTGTTTCTCACATTTTGTTATGTAATATGGGTAGCGCGATCTGCTTCTGTAATAACGTCTCCTTAGTAACTTTATCTATTTAGGACTCGCAGAAACGTCATAGCGTGTACTCGTACTTCTAAACAACTAGCGAACGCTCCTACTACGCTGTTAATATTACCTTAATTGTGGGAAATCCTCCGACTTGATAAACTTGTTTCAGATGGTTAACAATGCATCATTCAATGCAGTGTAACTGAATTCATATTCATGCACATAATAGAATAATTGGATGGAAATAAAATATTTTAACACAGAATAATTTTAAATTTGTTCAAAAATCATCCAAAAAGAAAAAGTTCTGTTTTTTTTAAATTTTTATTTATTTATTTTTTTTATCCTGGAGTGCAGATCTGACGGTTGAAATTCAATCAAAACTATTTAATATATCATTTTCGTCAATGAGTCATTTTGCCTCGAATACCGATTCATAACGCTGCCTTTAACTATTGAAAAGTGTCTGTAATGAGATGCATATACATTAAACACATGTTAACTCTAAATCAATTCATCGATCTCTCTTTTTCGAGATAAAAAAAATGAGTAATAGTCATTTTTTTATATAACAGAACACATACAGTGAACAGATTTCTGTATCAGACGATTCCAAATCTTTCCAGTCTCGCATTCATTTGTTAAGAGCTTAATTTATTAATTAAATTCACAGTGATTTTATAAGAATCTGTTATTGTAAGAATATCAATCAAAGCTAACAAAAATTTTTGAAACAAAATTAAATTTTAGGCCATTCCTTGAATACCCATCTAAAAAAAGGATTGTTGTCATAATGGTAGTCTTTCTTAAATACAATCAAGTCTGATAAATTGATGTAAAATATAGTAATACTATAATGACTACTAAAAATGTCCAAACAAAAATTTTTCATATTTTATATCCACGTTGACAAAATCATTTAAAAGATGAAGTAATAGTAAAACCGATGATATAATCATGCTCTCCGATTACAATTCGAGGAACATTACCTTCTTTTTAAATGTATTATTTGCCCAATTTAAATTTATAATGCCATATTCATAAACAATGCAAGTTGTACATTTTCATTAATCAAAAAATCACATCCAATAATTATAATTACATTTTATTGTTGCACGGACTGCGTTAGAAACTCAAAATTATTAGCCTGCCAATATTAGTAACTTCATTAAAATTCTTTTAAAGTTCTATTATTCCAAATTTATAATAATATTGGAAATTAACTGTTTCCAATATTATTATAAATTTAGAATTTTCAAAGTCATTTCATAAACGTAATAATACACTAAAATTATTATGAAATCGTATTAAAAAGACGACCGAATCCTTTAAATTTCATGGTTAAAGTAATATTTTGAACTAAAATTAGACACACGTCGCTTTAGTGTGGTCCTTTGAACGACATACTGAAGATGTTTTGCTACAAAATGCTTACCATAATCGACAAATCTTTTTTTTTTCCAGAAGAAGTTAAGTAGAATGGTCCCTAAAATAACAGTTTAAGATTGTTTTGGCTCATATCTGATATTTTAACTCAAACCTTGTACATTTTTTGTTTAAGTTTTTAAATACCCGATAATATTTTTCATCAACCATCAAATGAGTAACTTACTTTTAACTTTTTTCGCATGAGCATGTTGGGGTTTAAGTCTTTAATTAATTGAATAATTAAAAATATAAATTAATTAATTTTAATTTTTAAACTTGAATTTCTTTTAAAAAAAGCTACTTTGCTTTCTTTGGAAGTCATTAATGTAGAAAAAAACATTTCGCACAAGATGAAAGTTGTGCACGAAAAAGAAAGTTCAAAATGAAAATATTTTAGTTTAAAATTAATAGCTTGCTTAAAGGTAATGGAAAGTTCTAATTTAAATATGTTACAAAGTGTTTAATTCTAAAATGTAAATTAAAACAATCAAAAATTGAAATGTCTTTCTACAGACACAGAATGTGTAATCGTGCATTCTTTCAACGTTTGTTGAAATGCTTAATACACTGCGTAAAAAAAGTAGAAGGGCACTTGATTTTGTAACAATAACCGAAAAATATTTTATTTTTACTAAAATCTTTTATTAGAAACATTTAACAAATATTTCAAAAATACAATTTTAACATCAGAATTATGATGTTCAAACATAAAATATTAATGGCAACAAAAATAGTTTCTCTTTTTTGTAACTTTGTAAAAAAAGAGTAGAAGGTCAGCATTATAATGAATGAAAAAATAGTGACTTTAATAAGGAATGGTCTTCCCATTGGCCTTTATAACTTCAAATATTCTGTTTGGAAGTGAATTGTATAGAATTTGAATTTCAGTTTGACAAAAATTGTCCCACGAGTCATTCAATGCTTCTCGAAGTTGAGTTTGCGAATCAAATTGCCTTCCATCAGCATAAACTCGACGAACTAGCATTTCCCAGATGTTTTCCACTATATTAAGGTCAGGACTTTTGGCTGGCCATGGTAAAACATCCACATTATTTGTTAGGAACCAATTTTTGACTCCAGTCGCGGTGTGAATGGAAGCTCCGTCTTGCTGAAACTTCCACTCTTCACCCCCCATGTCAGAGGCATAAGGAAGAAGTTCGGAATTCAGCACTTGAATGTAGTCTGTATGTTTTTGCCTACCATTTAAGAAAACCAGACTTGTCCTTCCTCTGTATCCAAAAGCCAACCAAACCATTAAACTCCCTCCTCCCATTTGTCGTGTTGAATAGTATTCGCCTTCAGTCCCCAGACAATGCCAGTAGTGCTGATATCCGTCTGGACCGTCTAAGTTAAATTTCTTTTCATCGGAAAATATCACAGAAGTCCATTCTGTAGTCAAGGACATGTGCTCCTTAGCCCACGCTAAACGGTTATCAATGTGAGCTTGTTTCCACTTAGGATGATGTTTCCGTTTTTTTTTTTTGAAAATGAATTTTTTAGATCTTTTAATATAGTTGTAAACTGTTTGTTTCGTGACATGATTAAGTCCTGCTTGATTTCTTGCCTTTGAAACACTTCCTTTGTTCTTCTTCAGCACACGAGCAAGTTTTCTTTCATCACGTGGTGTTAACTTCTTCGGTCTACCAGTCTTCTTTTTATTTCCATTTTTTTAAGGATTTCTGATAAAGTTTGAAACTGTATTGGGGCTCACCTGCAACAATCGAGCAATCTCTCTGACACCTTTACCATCATTTTGATATGCGGAAATTTGTCCTTTTTGCAAATCGTTCAAAGGTATTCCTTTAGGCATTTCTGAGAACGGAGAAACAACGTAACTTTTAAACAAATTAGATTTTTTTGACAGAAAAGGATAAACAAAGTACAAAATCACTATTTAAATAAAGAACAACTCACTAAATTAAATATATTAGCAAGTGTGCTTCTACTTTTTTTACGTATCGGAAATTATATATACTAATTTTCTTAATAATATTAGTGGTAGATGTTTAATTTTTGCCTAAAATGAAAACAAGGGTCATTAAACTAAATCTGCATAAATATCTGGTAGTTAGGAGAAAATAAGAGATATTAATTGGCAAAAACACATTGTCCTTCTACTTTTTTTTTACGCTGTGTAGTTCAACGGATAATGATAAAACTGCAATGAAATAGTGCTTCAAAAAATATGATTAAGAATACGGATTAATAAGGATATTTAGAATAATTATGATAATTATTAATCTGAATCTGATATAAATTTCAGTATATGTATCATCATCCATAAAATAACGCTTTAGCTTCTAAAGATTTGGGCCAATTTTCATTTATTTCCTTGATAATTCAAAATAAAATAATTTATATTTATAGGCATATTTTTTAAAAATTTCCCTATTAAAATACTACTAAAATTTCAGCAATTTGAGTAAAAATAAACTAGTTCTGTTTATTCTCTTTGAAAGCTACTTTTTCTGACTAATTCTAGTACAGAAAACGAATTAGGCATTGGAAGGATTAAATATATTATTCTGTTTTGGCAGTTTCTGCAGCAGTACTTAGGTCCTGTATACAATGTAAATAATTTTTGCTGTAAAGTAGAAACATTTTCAATGCTTAATATTTTTGCTGAAGTTCCTTTATGATATTGTATGAGGCTTTTGGAATTAAGTGACAATTCTCTTGTGAATCTTTGCTCTCAGTGCTTGTTTAGTAATTTTTCTTTTAACTTTTATTATTACTATCCCAATGTTCATTGCTTTCATTTTTAAGGAAGAAAATGTGTTTATTCTAAACAGATTTTTACCTATTTGTTTGTTCAAAATGTGTTTTTTTAAACAGATTT
>JAPMOR010022642.1:152940-192380 GCA_026543865.1 Argiope aurantia | reverse complement strand
GTCAATGGGTGTTCTTCCTCTTTAACTATAAGGTCTTTCTTTCATAAGAAAACTTCCTTTTGCATCTATTTGATATTTAGACTACGTAATATTTTCGTAATCATAATAAATCTTTAATAAAATAGAAAATAAGATTTAATAATTTTCCAAATGTTTTCTTTCTAGGCTAACGCAACATTCGTGCGAAAGTATTCATCTATTCGACATTACAGTGGACTTCAAACTTCTCAAGTTGGTCTGGAATTTATCGTGGGTGAAAAGGATTTTGACCAAGGGAAACTGAAGCTTAGATGCGTGGCAACGATATCGCAAGTTTACTCCAGTGGAAGCGAGGAACTAATCATCGGAGATAGAGGTCAAGCCTCAGGTTCTCATCACGGTAACTTCATCATCATAACAATGGATTTTCGTTATTGATTTTATAAAAACGGATAAATGATTTTCGGAAAGACATAAGCTTTTTTTTTTCTTTGAATGGATTTTAGCTATAGTTTTTTTTATTAAAAAAAGATTAATAAATTTCGAAAAGACATACATTTTTTTAAATAGAAGAGATTTTTCTTTTATCAAAATGGTTGAATAATTTTTGGATATAGAAATATTTTTTTCTCCATTGGTTTAGATTGAAAAGAAGACGGCTGATTTTAATATACAGTGTAATGCTGATACATAATCGTTAAACAGCTGATCCGAAATATCTTTTTTTAAAAATCTCTTACTACATTTATAAAGTATTTAAAATGTTTTTTAAGTATATTTAAAACTTATTTTATATCTGAAATAAAATTTTCATAAACAAATATTTTGCAAAATTTGAGTGACTATTAGTGACTATAAAGTTGTTAAAATTAAAATTGTATTCGATTTCTAAATTATTTCCTTCAGACTATCATTGATCTTTAAAAAAAATTATTTCATGCAAAATTATGTTTGCATTTGTGCAAAATAACAACAACAAAACAAACCGTAGTTCTACATTAGGCAATAATACTAAAAATTATGCCTGTTGGCTGATCTGATACAGACATGGTATTGTTTTGACGAAGATATCACTTATCGGTATCTCGATAACACTCGACTACTTGCCGGTACCTATGTAAAATTAGATATTTCATGACCATCATATTTCTGCAAATGAATTTATCAATTACGAGTTAAATGAATAGTCTATATGAACAGCAAAGATGGTTATATGATTTCGGCGAAACAAGCCCATCATGACTCGTTTTTAGAAAGAATCTAAAGCCGTAAAATCACGTACAGTTTTACTGTTCTGTTGGAATAAACAGACTGACTGGAATGTACATGTACTGTTCTGTTGGAATAAACAGAAAGCAATTGCCATTGTTGAGCAATAATGACTTTTTCAACATCAATTCGGTTGTAGTAATAGAATATGTCTGATATCTCTAGTTCTTGGATACTACCTGTTCTTCTAAAATTGCTAAGTAAGATCTTTAAGTTTGGTTCTTTAAAAACTGACTATCCAAAGACAGTGAGAATATACCTGTTGATTACTACAGATATTCTTCTGTACGAGATATTATATTGGTTTCATGTCTTATTACCATCATCAACTTCTAAGTAATCCAGCGACATAAAACATTTTTAGAAATTTCTCAATGTAAAAGAGACAAACAATTAAACGTGAATTTGCGCTTCGTTGTACTTGAGGAAATTATTTGTGGTTATAGTGATGAGGAAAAAAACAAAAGGGCAAAAATATTATGCGAAATCGTCTCATAAAAATGCAAGTTAGTAATTCGTAATTACTTCTTCATGAAGCATGTACATTTCTTTAAATTTCTAAAATAAACAAATTGCTTTACTAAAATGTGGTAACATAAATAAGTTTACAAGTTTTTTAGTAAATTAATGAAAGTAGATTTGATTGCAAAATTATTTTTAAAGGCAAGATATAAGATACGCAGATTGTTATGGATTAGAAGTTCGGTTGTATGAATGGTAATAATGCTTAGATCTACAATTTCTGAATTTGCAAGTGGTTCGAATCAATATTGAAGAATTTTATTTATTTTCTAAAGATTTTTTAAAATAGAAATTCATTTTCGTGTCGAAATAACTTAGAGTCAAAAATTAACCATTAATATCATTTTGAGAATAGTCATTAAAATGTTATTTTGTCTCTAGACAATTCAAATATTCATGTTATTGAGAAATACATTTTATAACACTATTTTAGTTAAATATAATCATATATTTTTGTGATGAAATGATAAAAATAAAATTTCATGTTTTCGTCTAGTTTTGTTTATTTCAAAGTCCACTGTCGACTTCATGAATAATGTGAGTGCTATAACTAGTGGAAAAGTAAAATTCCTTTGACATATAACTTAATATAGTTATGTATTTTTTTATACATTTACTAACGTTTTATATACCAGCACATATATTTTTTACAAAAAATAAAATTCTGCAGTTTAGGGTAATTTGTTTATTTCCTTTTATCCATCGCTTCTAACGGAAAATAAATTGCAGCAATTAATAAAGGTAACCATTAAAATTATAATTCTTAAACTATTTCGCCAACTAAATTTGTTAATCTTTATGAAATAAACTGTATTTAAATGCAGAAATTCGCTAATTATCTGAAATATGACATTTATTTCTTAGAACTTTAAAATATTTAGTAAATTGCATTATTATAAGCATTGTGGAGTAAGTTGTTAGATAACATTAAATTAAAAGTATATACATTGCTAAATTTTTTCTAATATATTCCTTGAAATACTTTCAGGACATTTGAGTGATTGTGAGTTTCTAAGATTCAAATTTGTTCTTGCACAGAATAATTTTTCCGCTTAAAAAAATCAAAATGCTCAGATTTTGTGTCTGAAAAGTAATTTTAGAACTTTAAATGTTCCAAAGAATTCGAGAACAGTCTTATAACGGTGCTTTCAAAACTATCTTTCATTTCATTTTCGATAAAACAATAGTTGCGAATCATTTCGATTGACCTATATTTTTAAGATAGCGTGACTTACGTGTTGAACCTAGTCATCTGCTCACGCAAATTTGACGAGATCTTTGGTAGACAATCCCAAATATAGGAATTTAGGTAATGAAAAAAGTACGCTGCCGAAATATTATCTGGATATGAATCATACTTATCCAGATATGAAATTATCTGATCTCAGATAACCAATTCCGAAAATGAAATCGGTGATCTTCATGTGCTTTCAAAATCTTTACAGTGGAAAAAAAACTACTTTATTTTTTTCCCTTTTATCACAGTTTGCTTATCATTTTTTTCCATGTTTTGAAGAAGTTCTAACTTACTGCCAATGGTTTTTTAAAGAAAGCAAATGAGATTTTTGTTTTTACTTATTTTTTTTACTATTTCAACTAATGGAAAGAAACAACGAAATATCCTTTGTTATTTTGATGTTGTTTAACGTATATCTTGTTGAAAGGTATCATTTTATGCTGTATAACACTTTCTGAACATTCTTTTTTTTAATATCATAAGGGGCCTTTTACACATGTATATGTGCATTAATTTTAAAACATCTAGCAATAACAATAGATTAAGAAAAGTTTTAACTTTATTTATATTAAGTCTACTATATAAAATGTTATAATTCTTCTCTAATGTATTTTTTCTTATTTAAAGACTGATAAGCTTGAAATCTTGATTCGATTATATATACTTCTTATGGTGCCTTTTCAAATATTATTTTCATGAAAATGGGATCAATATAAATTGATTCATGCAAAACTTTTGTAATTTCCAAAAAATAAAAATAATGAAAGAATTGAGACAGATATAAATACCAATTGCAATTGGAAAAATATTAAGACTAAAAATATTGATTTTTCAAACAGTTCATTGTTAAATTGTTTTCAATGAATTATTTACGAGCTATACACAAAATGTTTCTTTAATAACTAGAGAAAAATCATAATGTTTAAAATTAATTTTTCAATTCAAAATTCCTAAACATATAAATGCTGATAGGTATGGGATTCTTAAAAACAGTTGATAGATATGGACAAAAAGAAGGGAATCATAATATACTGCCATATTAACAGAAAATTATGCATTGTAATAAAATTCGCTTAATTGAAAAATACACACATTTTTTAATGAAAAAATATCAAACCAAAATGATAGTATATAGAATATGCATAATGATAATAGAAGGCTCTCTGTTGTCTTTTACAAAAATTGCACATATAATTTAGAACAGATTAATCAACTCATTCTGAGGTAACCCATTTTTCACAAAACAAACACTCGGCTCACACTTCTCCTTTAATGTTTAGATAGTTTCCTTTATAAAATGCTTCATCGGTGCCTGAGGTTTTTATTTTCAGGTATATTTAATATGTCAGAACATTCTCGTTCATTGTATTGTAACTCCTTTGATTCTACTAGAAACTTCTGTTATTTCTCAATAGTTTTACATGTGTTTATTTCAGAGTGACAGTTCTGATGTACTTCTTTATATTAGTCACTTTGTTAGTATTTATATCAGAGTTCTTGTTAACTTTTCACGGTTCATTATTTTACAATAAGAATCTTTTCGAGGTCAGCCTTTGACCTCCATTAAATTGATCTCATATATACCTCTTTTGAAAGATTATTTTAAATATTGGTCTGAACTAAATAGCATTTAGTTATTAATTTAATCTTTGAATTTTAACTATTAATATCGTTTCTACCTATCAGTTAGAAGTCCAAAGACAACATGAAACTTTATCTTTGAATTTTGAAATTTCAAATCAATGAACTTATAGATGCTTTATAAAAGCTTTACCAAAATATATGTCAGTAGTGATCATTTTTCCAATCAGAATTATATGGCAAAAAATGTACAGTCTGTTTACAGGTATGAAAACCCACCACATTTTTACACATGCACCGGTTTGTTTTGATATCACAAAGTAAGGGTGTGATGACAGATGGAGGAGATAATTCGTATTTTTTACTAAGCAGTATGTGGAAACATTACAAAAGTTTCGAATTAAAAGAAAAATAGTGCAATTACAGAAAAAAAAAATCAGTAGTTAAAAAGTCAAAAAGTGCATAAAGAAGAAAGCGCTTAATAAAAAACTCTGGGAAATTATTCATACTCACTGCACATCACCCTTCTACAAAGCAAAATATAGAGATACTGTAACGAATAGTAATTATTTATCTTAACTCGTAGTTGAACGATAGAAAGGCCGGCTGCTAAGAAGTTCCAGTAATGAAAGATATATAGGAAATAAATGTGTAAGTTTCATCATGCAGATTTATTTATGAAGATGCAATCATCATCTTTCACTGTCACTGTCATTATATTTCTGTTACTTCACGGAGAACTTCATATTTCCATCCTTTTAGAATATTAGCAAGATGTTTCTCAATACTTCTTCGAGTAAAGTTTTAAATAAAGGCTGTATCGAAACCTGAAGTACCCTATAATTCAGGATTCCCCTACGTGATTTAAAACGTTTCCCAAAGTTAAAATTTACGGGGTTGGTAGTCAGCAAATCATTCTAAGACCCAAATTGTTTTGTAGGCATTGTCGAAAGCGTACACGAAGAAAATCTTATGAAGACTTATTTTATAAGTGACAAGAAAACATGCGGCTCTTTGCTAAAACCGCATGCCGGCACATGAAAGACCAGAAATGTAATTGTAGGTGTGGTCAAAGCGAATAATAGTTATAAACCTGTTAGTAATATAAATGATCAGTATACTTTCCACTTGATCACTTTCTTTACCTAAACTACATTTAATCCTACTCATTCGTTAGTTCATGTGATGAATTATCTACCCTACATCCGTATTGTGATCCTAATTTGTATTATTCGAAAATACGGTTAAATTTATACAAATTATATTTTCAAATATTTAAAATGAAAAAATTTAGTATTTCCGAATAGGTAAGATATTGATGATTATTAAATTTATGTCATTCTTTTGGTTCTAAAAGTTATGATATCAAGTTACAAAAATTGTTCCAAAATGAAAAGATATTTAATGAAGAACAACTTTTAAAAAGAATTTTTTTAATTAATTTTTATTATTGTATTAAGAAGTAGATTTCATTATTTTGATAACTTATCTTAGCTTTTTAATTTATTACCCATTATTATTAATATTTTGTAATCTGATCAAAAACTTTTCTCATATTAGGTACCATTTGGAGCCATTCATCAGGAGTTACAATTTAATTAGATGAATCAATTAAATGATTAGAAAATTTTGAAAATAATAAAATATCTTTTGAAATACATCATATATTGATGTATAAAATTTCAAATTTCTAACACGTCAGAGAGTGAAGTGAAAATCGATTGCAAAATTCAATCGCTACAATAGTCATTTAAAATAAAAGCGTGGAAAAAATTATGCTGCTGCAATGTATTTCTCTGGAGAAAATATTAGTCATAGACAAATTTAAACACATCATCTCAGAGAGGCAAGAAATTATTATTCTTTTCTAAAGAAAAAAGCTTTTACATGTTTATTATCACTAATTCTTTCAGAATTCTCTAGAGTCTAGATTTCTGACAAAGCTGAATGGAAATTTATTTGAGAAGAGAGCAAAGAAGACAAAATTCAAAAAGATGAAAATATCTGCGCAAAACTTGCCATTATATTCATTTTGTTAAAATATATACGAGAAATAATATTTCCTATAGATAAACAAATGGGATGCCAGATATTGTTTCGATTTCATATCATAAATAATTATTGACGGTATACTACAATAATTAGTGACGAACTCAAAATTGTAATAAAAAAGAAATTCTTCTCTCAATAGGCAAATTATTTCTAATAATCATGAGCAGGATAGTATGTGTGTCTGTCTGCTTCTACAAGGCAGAACGTTAAACTAGTTAAAAAATTTGATGGAAATATATTTTGGAAAGCGAGAATGTGTATCCATAATACTAATTAATTAAAAATGAATTGAAATTTTGATGTTTTCCATCTATAATTTCGGAACATAATATGAACATGAAGCAAATTTACAAAAATCTTAAATTTCAGAATATTACATTTGTAATATTGTCAGATTAGATTTTGAAAAACTTTTCTCTGATTTTTAAATTTTTAATAAATATTTATAATTGTAGCAATGATTTTATTTTTTATTATAAATTTGAACTAATTTCCTTTTTTCAACAAATAATTCATTGTCAGTCTTATTTTTTCTACGACAAAGTTATGATTTATACAAAAAATACTTTTTGTCTAGCTGCCAATCTTTTTATTCTGTTTATGTTTTATTTAAAACTGAAAAGCAGGTCTTTATTGAAATTCCGTTTGTCAAAATGTATCATTAGATTTCAATTCGGAAACAACAAAGTGAGAATAAGTTTAATTCGGAAATAAGTAAGAGATTTATAATTTGTGCATTTTTAAATACTACTATGCTTTCCTGTTGTATATTTTCTATCGCTGTTTTAGTTTCAAGCTTTGCTTTTACACTATTGTTTTTTTTATTTCTTTTTATGCAGCAGTAAATAAAATTACTTTAAAATGGCTTTTAAAATTACAAAACATATATGGAGACACTCAAATTTATTAGTTTTTTATGACATTCAATTTCACTTAACACACTCTTCTATTTGTTGATTGAATTTTGCATCATTTTTGCAAGTTTAGGACAATGAAAAGAATTAAATTAAATTAAATTCAAAGAAAAGAATTAAATTAAAAAAACTGTATCTACGAGGTACTGGTGAAATACCGATCACAAGTATCTTTCCCAAGGAAAATAAAAAGGCAAGAATGATACAATAAAGATAATTTAGACAAAAAAAAACCCTGATATTTCTGGCGATGAACTATCTGCCAAATTCTCCTAGTTTAAAATAAAAGCGTAAAATAGAAAGCATTTTAGTATTATATGTATGTAATAAAAACCTCTGATAAATGAGCAGAAAAGGAATTATTTTTAAATTGTAGCTTTATTCTTAAACTTCATGACTAAGCAAAATGTTTCTTTTTTTATAGGCTTTTATAATTTTGTGTTTGCTTTTTTATTCAAACCATGCCCAGGAAATCAACAGATATGCTAACCTCAGTGATTTACTTGTTGAAAAAGGGGTCGTGTGAAAGTATTATATACCTTCAAAAGAGTAAATATATATAAAAAAATATTAATATACTCTCAAAGATTGTATGCCTTCAAAAGAGAATTTCAATGAAATCTAGCTGAGAAAGTATATATTTTAGCCGCGTGATTTTCACTTAGTACTGTAATGTGTAAAAGCGAGAATCCCTCGAAATTCAGAAATTAAAGTGCAGTTTGAGATGAAGTGATTAAAAATTAATTTTATAAACGCAGTTTAAATTTGTATGTTAATTTTTATAATGTAATTCTTTATTTCCCGAATGAGTTATCAAAATTCAGTGATTCGATAAGCAAATATGCGTTATCCACCAATAAAATGTAAATATACTATTATTAGCTGACAATCTAAACCGTTTTGTTCTATTCTTTGTATTATATTCTATATTGTTTTATTTTATTGTTCGTGCATTTCATATACTATTAGAGATCCAAAATTCTTCATTCGTGAGTATTATTTCTTTTTGTTTTTTCTTTAGTGATTTAGCTGGATTATATTGAGCAAAAATTGTTTTTTTATACTACAAGCAAATTCGTATTTTACTAAATTTGTTTGCAGCAAAACATTCGCTGTATTATTTTCTCTGAGTGTACCCAGTATGAAAGTGGGAATATTCTCCTCTGGACTTTCTCTATATTTACAAATTTCATTGCGTATTACCTAGTTTTCTAAAATAATGAATTCATTTGAGCATGCATTTTAGACTTCTTCCCTCTTACTAACTGGGTCCAAAATTTGATGTAAATAGAAAATTTTGCAGTGAATGCTACATACCAAATATCATTTATCTTTCTTCTTCTTTTTTTTCATTTATTATTCTCATATAGTATACACATGCACACGCATAAAATTAAATTCTATTTGTTGGCTGATTTAGTGCAAAATTAGATACATATTCATAATTTTGGTGTAAAAATCTTAAGATAAAAAAGCATTAATCTAATTTGAATTTGAGTTATCATTTTCACATACAGATATAAACAGATAAGCAACCAGATGAGATATTTTGTCCAAATTTTAACCAATTATTTTTTCTTCATTTTTAGTAAATTAGATTAATTTACTAAAAATAAAACGTTAACCACTTAGTAGTAAAATCATATGATAAACGTTAACCACTTAAGTTATTATGTTCATATGAACGCTTACAAGCAGAATTGAATTCTCTTTGAAAGAATTCGTCCAGAAAATGACATAAATATATAATTCAGTATTAATAATGCTTAGCGAATTTCCACCATCTAGCCTATTTCATTTTTCAGTTATCGTATTTAAAATGAGACATCAAAAAAGAATTTGATTAGAGAGAATGATCAAGATGTTCAAGTGATAATTAACTCTTGGATAAATTTTGTCCAAACGGTAATGCACATCGACACTTCTAATGATAAAACTTATAGTCCAAATTTCATCCATCTTGCTGCCTGTGTTATTGAGTTATCGCATGCACATGGACAAATCAGACAGATATACAGACTTCCTTACGGAGATCTTGCATTCAAAATTTGAAAGAAAACTCACATTCTGTTGTCAAAGCTGGGTACCAAATTTCATCCTTCTAGTTCTTAGTGTTCTCGAACTAACGAGTTCAAAGGCAGATAGATATAATTCCAAAATCTTGGAGGTTGGACTCAAAAAAGTATAAAACGTGGATATTCATTTTTTATACATCATTCAAGTCGAATTTATTAACGATTAAATTAATTTTTTTTTGTGTGTGTAGCTCATGTGCAAGAAAGTAAGATCATTGGATCTGGACATTGCAATTCATTCAATACCTTGAAATAAAAAATTATAGCTGATTATTCATTTTGAAAACAAAATGGAAGGTACTTTAGAAAAGAAAAAGCAAACCATCACGCTAATCAAGGATCGCGTTTTATTCCGTCAATGACGTCAAAAGAAATAGGAATGAAAAAGAATGCTTAAACTTTAGAACCCGGATGTACAAAACAAAAGCGAACTTCCTATCTCCGTCTGGAAAATTTCTTGATAGTTTCCTGTCAACCCATTTAAATTAGCCTGTGCCGGTAATTAGCTAACACTTAAAAGCACGCAAAAGGTGTCAAATTTGGAACTCATGACATTTTTTGACTGAGTAAACTACCATAATAAGCATGTAAAAGAAGCTGTGTTAAACCAAATGTAAATAGCAGTGATAAGGTGATTAATATGTTGTCAATATTTCGCACTTTGTTCTTTAGAAGGCTTAATCATTGTTTACATTCCTTCTTTTGTGCGATGACACAAAAGTTCAGTCGAGATTGTTCTTTTTTATTGGAGAGAAAAATATGTAAGTGAAAAATATTAATGGGAAAATAGGTGAAAAGTTTCATTATTCTGATTTTGGCTAATATTAGCTAGACTTAAATTTAAAAGGATTTCGATTCTTCTACTTAAAATCTTTTTTTGAGATATAAATAATTTTTTCCTTTCCTCATAATATAAACATTGATTTCCAGCTCTTTATATTTAACTTTTTTTAATGATTAGAAATAACTTTCTAGAAAAGGCTTTCCTGCAAGAGATTTATTCTTGGTGATGTTGTATAATGATAAACGTTTTTGATTAGTTTAACAATCATGTTATTGATATCTTCATCTTGATTTTACTTTCCATGAAAGTGTCTCAGTCTATAAAATAATCTACAAATATCAATGTGAACTGATGCATTAGAAAATATTATTCGCGTTAAAAAACAAACAAACCTCAACAGTTCTTCATGGTTAGAATAAATTGATGTCACTTGAAGCTATAAAATTTGGTTTTGTAAAAAAATACTTCTTCAAGAATCAAAAGAATATTCGTTGAAAAAGAAGGAAGTAATTCATTCTGTATTTTGTTTTTGCGAAATTACTACGAATGATATTACTCTTTACTTGCTAAAATTTGGTGAGGAAATACCGACACAAGTGTCGTCCTTCTCATCTGATCAATGTTCAAAATTACAAAGATTTTCCCAAAACAGATTCGCTTCAATACGGAATTAAAATTAATTTTCCTAAACTCAACGAACTTCGGGTTAGACGATCTTGTATGACACATTTTCCCTAAAATGATTTTCATTTGTGAGCTTACATCATAAAAATCTATATAACGTAATTCTAGATATTATGATTACTTTTACCTGCCTAATATATAACCCTGGTTATTGGTAGATCTTTGAAACAGTATAACTTTTACTTTTATTAAACAATTTACATTGCTTTACATCCATTAAAGCAATGGAAGCAGCTCATTCTGATGAAGTTTAAGCTGGTTTGAAATCGCAGCTTATAATGTAATAACAAAGTATATTAATTTAAAATTTTGACCAAGAACTGCTTAATTTGTGGATGTAAATGCGTGATAATTGTTGATAAAAAATATGTTTTTAGCAGTTGAAATATATCTTAAGAACCAATAAATATTTATGGAGCTTTTAAAAACCAGCGTTGTGTTACCATTTTAAAAAATGATTTCCTTTCTAAAACTTAAATTATAATCTAAAAAATATGAAACATTCAGGAAGGTAAATTGATTTAAATGTTGTTATTTTCAAGAATCTAATTCAATTTCAAAACACGATATTCGGATGCGTTAAACCTTAACTGGGGACGTGCAGTCTGTGAGACCGCTAGCGATGGATTTTCGGTCACCCCTATTCTATTTTTAGCTGAATTGAATGGATTTACCCTGTAGCTCCCTGTTTTGTGATCTTCAATACATGTGCATTTTTTCAACCGATTTCAGCGGATGCTTTTTAAAATAATTCAGTTATTTCTTTAAGCGCGGTCTCTAAGACCGCACCTCCCTGTTAGTGTCCCAGTGATAAATAAGGCTTAGCAGATGGCGCTAAAACTTGGCCCGAAATATCATCCAGTTTACGGATCCTATTATGAAGCAGTGTTTCAGACAATTTTAAATGAAACAGAAAGTGATTTTAGTGATAAGGATAATTGTACAGAAGAGTTTTTCGATGAAAGTTCGCATTCAACTGATTCTGATATGTATGTTCAAACATAATTAATTTTTCTAGTGATAATGCATTTTGAAAAATTTATAAAATAAATTAATATACCAAGATATATATATATAAAGAATTTATAGGTTGATTTTTATACTAGTTCTTAACCTGTATGTTTAAAATGCCGTAGAAAACCTTGCTATGAAAGTCACACAAGCAGATAAAAAAAGGGTCAATTTTACCCATTGTTAATTTTTTTATTTTTCATATAATTGTTGAATTTTACATTATATTGTCTTCTATACACCTTCATTTACTGTAAAAATAAATATGATTTAAAAAGTAAAAAGTAATATGCTTTTTCAAGAATATTATTTATTGTAACATGTAATTTGAGAAGAAATTGTATGTTCCAACGCATTTACTGTTTTCATAGATAACATATTTTGAAAAAATTCTAAAATATATCTATACATCAAGAAAAATATCTGCAAAATATATTGGCAGTTTCTCATACTAATACATTCATTAGAAAATTTAATTTGAGATTAAATTAAATGCGGTCTCGTAGACCGCACCTCCCCAGTTAAGTCCTAAAATTTCACTTCCCCAGTTAAGGGTTAAAACGTTCTACGACTCGCTGATAAAAAGCAATTAAAAATTTTTATCTCATTTTTTTGTTGAATTATTAATCTGTAGAAAATTAATAATTTGTTGAATTAATAATCTGTTATTAATGTAATTAAATTAATAATCTTAGAAAAATTAATAATATATAATAAAGTGAGCATAATCAATGACGAAAAAGCAAAACTCAATTTTTATCAATCAGATTTCTGTTTAGAAAATTATGATACTATAATGTTGGACAGAAAATATATTTTCATTGAGAATAAATTTTTTTCTTCGTACTTCAACAAACTTTTTTTGTATTCTCAAATGAGATTGTGAGCAAATGGATATTTCTGGAAATTTTTACAATAGTTTATTTTTATTTTCTCGTATAGAAGTATAGAGGAAGTATTAAAATCGTCGAAACATATAAATTCCAGATTTTGACTAATATCCAAGTTTCAAACCTCCATGAATTCGAAGAACATACTTTTGAAATTCTGTCTGTCTGTCTATGAACACGATAATTCAGAAATGCTTTGAGCTAGATAAATGCAATTTCATGTTTGGACTTAACGCTAAATTTTAGATTTCTATTAAATTTTGAACGAAATTTGAGGAATTGAGGAACGAAATTTGAGGAAATTTGAGGAACACGATAACTGCAAAATAGAGAGCTAGATGTATAAAACTTGGTACACAGGTATAACATATAGATTTAATTTAAATAACATTAAATTTCTGTCAAGTTTTAATTCTAATTTAATTGAAGAGAAAGTTTTTATACCCGGTTGTACAAGTACAAATGAGCATGATGGTTATAAAACGAAAAGAAGCTAGAATTATAAAATTTGGTACACGCGTTTATCATCTAAAATGTAAGCTGTATCAAACAAGCAAAATGTGACCATCTGTCGGTATGTATTTTTGGATTCTTTCTTTCTTTCTTATCTGTGCATACTTCAATTAACTCTTATTGCAAATTTGTTATCTATTTTAAATGAATTTTTTTTCTAGCTGCGAAACTTTATGTTTTAGATAGAAAGTTAGTAAAATCACATGTGTTTAATATAAAGGGGTGTTAATTGCTTGCAAGACTACAAAGTATAAAAATTTCTTATATTAAGACAAGTAATTCATTTGAAAGCCATAATTAATAAAAGAATGCAAATGCATTTAATAAAAATTCTTTTCTTCAAATGTTTTAGAAATCCATTACCCAAATTTCTAAAATGCTTGTTTGCACTAAATTGTCATTCCATCATATGTTTTAAAAGCGTCAGTTAAATTTTAAAGATAAAATAATAATAAAAAAAATCGAAAAGTGGTTACTAGATATTTTTCTCACAGGATTAACCGTTTCAAGGATATTAACACATATTTGTATGTATGAGCACATTTTAAGCATACCTTATCTACTTTGAAAACTCTTTCACATACCTATTTCTCCACGCATTGTAGACGCATTAAACCTTTTTTTAAAATTATTCTATTTTAAAATTATTCTAAAAGTATTCTAAGTGAAAAAATGAAAATCTGCTGGATATGTATTCAGAAGAATGAACTGAATTTCTTCTATATCAAATTAAAAAGTAGCTTTCTGAAGTTTTTCTGTAATATTAAAGTAATGTATGAGTTTCAGTTATTTCAAGCTATCAGTTTATTTTTTCAATCACAAAAGAATTCTACTTTCATACAAATGGCTTTATCAGACTTACTAAATTATCAATAATGCAAATTTCATAATATAGAATTATTCAAAATAATTTCATCGGTTACAAATAGTTATAAATCCATTCTAAACTGCGATTGGATGAAAAATTTTAACCTAGTGTAGAACAGGACTGAACGTTTTGCTTGCAAACGTGATACATGGCCGTGATAATTTATATACGCAATTGCCTGGATGACCTCCTTTGGTCATTTAGGCAATATCCGTTCGGTAGCTTAGTTCATCAGCTTGCGAATTACTCTCTATGTGTAAATTTATTTCATTTTCTATTTGTGAGAAGAGTAGAAAGGGGTTAAAACAAAGTGTTTAATATATCTGAATAAAATGAAGTTCCAAGAATTAACTTCAAAAGATTTAAATGTCTATATGTAGTGCGTGCATGTGGATGTCGATGCGGATGCACATGAATAGCTGCTCAGAGGCTTCATAGTCCCTGGCACGAACTGAACTCGATGTTATCTATGCTACCAAGGGAAGTCACATCGAACAATTCTTACGGACGCAAACAAAACTATAAGCTTCTTCCTGTATTGTGTTCAAATTCTTTTGTTCTATGTTTGTTTACAAGGTAGTTCTAATTATTTGTAATATATAAAATTGTTCTGTAATCAATGAAATTATTTAGTCAAAATTGCATAAATTGATGAAATAACATTTTAAATGAATGAATGTAAAAATATTTACAATTTGATTTGAAACAAATAAACTTTGGAGCAGATCTCATACATTAAAACTGGCGCAGTATGGCCAGATATGGCTCTTGCGCCATAAAACTCCAAGCAATCAACCAAACCAAAACCATACATTAAAACGTTTATCAAACGACACCGAAATCGACACACCCTTCTTTAGACTACCATGCCATACCAGAGGGGAAGATGACATTAGATTCAATGTATACCAGATATACAATAAATGGCGAATCTGTGTTGTTCCATTTGGATACTTAGAACTTAATGCTAGATCGTCGCGGATCAAACATAATGTAGAATTGGATTTTGATTTTTTTTTATTTCCCTCTTCTAAAATTCTCATTGCAAAACTACTTTGTAGGAGAAGATTTGTTTGGCCTTTTCATTTGTGGATAAATACAATTATAAGGTAAGAAGAGGACGAAAGAGTTTTAGCGAATTTTATTTTCATAAAAATTTCTTTTAAGGCCCTTATTATAATTATCAGCTTAAAAGGTAGGTAAAACTTTAGAACATTATTTATTTTTGACATATTGGTCCTCAAGACTTTTAAAGTAAGAAGGTGGGTCTCATTTTAGAATTTAGCACATATTAGTCAAAAAAAGTGAATTATTTTTTAAATAAAATTTCGAAATGATTTAGTGCATATTACAAAGTCTTATATAATATGCTTTCGCAGCAATTTGCATATCAAAGATTTATATGATAAAAAAAACTTTTCTTTTTTTATATTTGAGAATGTAATTAATGAAGATCTCTCAGGAGACCAATTAAATGATTTAGCAGTTATTTGGTCGCATAAATTAGAGTAAATAGAAGCACTTTATTTTCTTTAAAGAACTAGCTTTAAATGCTTAGGATATTACAAATTTGACAATAAATTAAATTAAAATTAAATATTCTTTTTAGAATTCATATTTTTGAAAATAAAATGCTAAAACCATTGTGAAATTTAGGGAAATTAATGAAACAAAATTTAAACAGTAATAATAGTAAGCTGAACTTCTTTTTACATTTGGGGTGAATTTCAAAACATTGGTTTGCTGTTTTTATTTATTTATTTATTTGTTAAAATATTGCATTTTTCTGAAAGAAGAATCAATATATTTTTAATCTGCCTTTAAAATGTACAATAAAATCATATAAAATAAGAAAGTATTGTGAAGTAAAATAGAATAAATGTCAAAAATAAATATTGAAAACAAAACATCACTGAATATACAAATAAAAAATATCTTCTATTCTGATCACATGCATTCACTTCCATATTGAAACTAATTGTTTATACGTTATCAATTTATTCTTTTTAAAGAAACTATAAAAATGACATATAGCGGGAATGACATATAGCACTTCATAAACTCAGCACGATACGATTCTTCATTTAAAAAAAATAAGACGTGTCCAATGCTATGGTCACTAATTTTTAAGAAAGCTGCATTGATAAAAACAATGATGTCACTTACAGGCATAAAGAAATTTTATTCGAAGCTTTGAAAAATAACTGTTCAAAGTGATCACCTTGCATGTACTTATTTATAGAATTTTGTAGAGAGCCCCAATTACAACAGAAAAAGTTTTAGTTGTTTTTCGTGCTGTACTTCTGTAACTTCTGCACTTCTGTAAATACCACGTACTTGGCCTCAATCAGATCACCTTTTCACGGCCTTGCACAATCACACTTTCTCTTCATTCCACCATTTGCTTCTCATTTTGAACAGTCGACCCTGCAAATATTATGTTTCATGGGTAAACTACTATTTATCATATTTCAAATAAAGTACTTTTCAAACTCTTTTTTTTAATGCAATTTTCTCGAGAAGTAAAAGTTATATATGCATGATTCTGTGGGCATTTTTTTTTATGAGGAATCGTTCTGTAATGAGTTTATTCAAGCATTATTGAGCACCCTTTACTGCCACATGACAATAACTTAAAACTACAATTATGCAAACTTCCTTTAACAATGGTAAAAGAAGGCTACAGTAAGTTTATTAACATCAAAAACAAGCCTGAACACTAGATAAGATAAAAAAGAAAGTCTTATTAGAAAAGAACTATTGAACAGTTAACCGTTTTTGACGAGTATATTCGTTATGGAAAAAGTGCAACATTTTGCGTTGTGACATGTTTATTCAATGAAAATTATTATATTTATAATTAATTATTTATTATATTTATATAATAATTATATAATATATATGTTTATGATAATTTAGATACGCATTTTCCTTAGAGGTCGAAATAGTTAACTGGTTAATTCCACCTAAAACAAGTCTGAGCCACTGGATCAGGATTCCATTATTATCTGAATAATGAATTTATTTAAATCATATTGACATTGAAATTGGTATTTCCCAAACAATTTTGTATTTGAGACTTAAGAATTGATTCTCTGAATTTCTTTTTCTATTCAAACAAATGGAATGTCGCATTATTAAACACACGCATATAACAATTAATATTAGAATTATTAAAAAATTATTCGATATTCAGTATGGGATCCTAATTCAGTGTATTACGTTGCAGCAGTTCCCTACCTCGTGCCCGGACAGGATGGCCCGAAGATAGAAGGCACGAGTCCAAGGTATGAAATTGGTGACTTGGTAGATGTTAATTGCACCTCCGCTCCTGCTCGAAGTGCAGCTCTGCTTAAATGGTACATTAATGACAAAGAGGTATGTACTTATCCAATTCACATTTTTATTAATAACACAGTTCTTGTGCTATGGTTGTTTCTGTGATGTTTAAATATTCAATATATATTATTTTTAAATATTTTTGAATGCTAAATTTAAAACCAGATTGGGAATATTTTTATCTCCAAAATGAATGGCAGTAAATATTTGAAATGTTTATTCTCATTAAATCTTATTTCAAATAAGTGACTACATCGGTTTCCTTTCTTTGTGTTAATAATTGTCATTCACTGTGAAAATAATTATACTTCATTTACTTTGCTTTAGAAGATAGTGAATTTAGTGTCCTTAGTTAATCGATAACTAAATAAATAATTCATTCTTTGATCTAAATGATTTCTTTAATTTCAGTCATCTGGTTTATTTCTTCTGATATTTGCTACTTTTTTGTAGTTAAGAAAAAATAACCTGATGAAGTTTCCATCTGTGGATTTTACTGAATAATAACGTTTACGTATCTATATAATACTAAAATAACTACACTTGAAAATTTTTATTGGCAGGACACAAAGCAATTTTTTGTTTATAATAAAAAAATAATTTTAAGATTATTTGCAGCTGACAGTAAACAAAAAACAGTTCCAAGATTTCAAACTCTAAGTCTGAAGCTCCCATGTCAATTTCAATTTCTCGAAATTATAAGAATAATCCTTATTTTAAAAAGTGTCATAATTGGCCCCTTAAATTTGTAAAATTTTGCTCAAACAGACATTACTTTTTAATTAATTATTTCTGAATACGTATACATAAGAAACACAGATTTTCCAAATTTGGTCAAATTGAGATGGAGGCACTCTGTACATAAACTGAGATTAACTCTGAAAATCTATTAAAATAAAATCGAATTAGTTATAATGACAGGAATAAATCTTATTCCTTTTATTATATTTTATATTTTGAAAGGAATCAAGCTTATATCAGGATAGTTTATCAAGACAGATTTTATGCCACGATACCGCCTTTGGTGATAAGTAATATTTAGACAGCTGAGTTTTGGTCCAAGTGCCACCCTTGTCATTGGCTAAAATTCGCAGTAAAGATATCTCTCACAAAATAGTTATCATGTACCTTTAAAACACGATTGTTTTGGTGCAGCATAATCAAAACCACTTCTCTTTCTCCAGAAAAATCCAAACAACCAATTAAAATAGAAATTTTCAAATCATGTCAATCAAAAATACAAACTATTTGCCAACTAACATTACTTATAAAGGATTCTGCATTCTAGCACTGAGATAACATGTATTGTGCTTTGACTGTTGTTTATTACAGAAATAGAAAATTTTGGAAAACGCAATACATTTTTTACTACAATTTCTGAGAGAACCAGAACGAAAGATGGGATTATGAAAAGATCAACAGATGCATATTTCAATTATTTTCAGCTTGATATGACTGAATAAATAATTTCGTAACGATAGGCAGTAGTATAAAATAAACAAGGAGGGTCAGTATGTTAAAAAAAATCTAGAATTCCGTAGCGAAAATTTAAATAAGAGAAATTGAAATTAACATAACTTTAATAATAGAAAACAAATAATGTAATAAAAGAATCTAAAAATCCAATAGTTATTCATTGCATAAGGAAAGTCGCCCCTCTTATATTTTTTATAAACAGTTTTCCTTGATTCTCCTGCAAATCAAAAAGATCGCAGTGGTTTGGTGGTAAGGTCTGGGTTTCGGAATCCGTCGAGGCCAAACGCCCTCCCTCCGGCATGGTGTGGAAGCTTGGAGAGGGAAGAGGGTGCCAGGGCGGGTATCGTCCTCGTCATCTGACCACGGATCAATATTACGAGGTCCGTCCCAAAATAGCCCTAGTGTTGCTTTAAAACAGAACGTCAATATTATCTAACCTACCAAACTAACCCATACAGATCATGGCTATTTCACTTATCACTGTTCGCTTATTCAATAGTTGCGGTGTTTAAATGAAGTTTTATTTATTCCTGTTTGCAGTTGAAAGTTGTTTCCCTGTATTTATTCCTGTTTGCAGTTTTATGGTTGTTATTCAATTTTTTTGAAAAAAATTGAAACTCATTTAATGGTAGCTCCAATCTCCTTTGTTATTTATTCGTAGATCTGCTTTAACTATCAATTTTTTTAGAAACATTTTGCCAACCAAACGCCAGCTGCAATTCTTTTATCGACATCGTCTGAATTCTTTTATTTATTTATTTATTTTTTTTTTGCGATAATACAGCGGGGCCTATAATATGAAATGAAATGAAATGAATCTTTTTGGATTATCCAGAAAATTCATAATACATTCTTCAAATACAAAATGCAGTCCTGGTTTTGAGTTTTCTGTAAAAGAGTACGGAAAGAGCTAGCGGCGATTTTCACTCTGCAGTTGCCGACGCAAACAAGTTAAGTGGAAGGACTTGAACTAAAGTGATCCGAATTATGAGAACAAGGGCTAAAAATAGACTGTTGGGTTAAAAGTGGAGATGTCAGTTTTACCTGTTATTTAATTCGCTAGTGTCAAGTTAATGTTCATTTCACTGATCTTGCATGTGTTGCGTTATCAAAATCCTCCATTGTTGATCGTGTTGCAGAAGGTTTTGTATGACTTAATTAATCCTTGCTGAAGTATAGCTTAAAATTGTTGCCATGGTAAAGAAACAAGATCAAGATAATGGATTTTCGATAATTCTGTAACACAAGCAGACGCTGTTAATGCATTTGAACTAGCGCTACTCGATTTAAACCGGCACACTACCGTAGCTCAAGCCAATGCGATGTTTCTATTGCGCTGATGTTACATCGCATCATCAAACATCATCCTTACAGCAAAAGCAAACAATCTATTTAGATTCTACTAATTAAGGTGCTATATTCATAATTAAATGCTAATACAAATGTTTCTTTTAGATTAGAAATAAACATTAACTCTGTTTCTGATTCGTAACTGTTATTTTTCCTTCCTTTTTGAATAAAAACATTTCAGAAAATTAGAAAAGTGTTCGGATAAATCTAGTGTTTCAGATTCCTGGAATTCGAATTGCCGAAGTCTAATAGGAATCTTGAAATTAGTTTAAAGTATCAGATATCGTGCTAAATAGATAAGGAACTTTATTAAAAAATTTCCTCATCATACAACATAAATTACAGTTTAAAATTATTTCACTCTTACATAAAGTTATCACAAATTTGATGACTGATAAAATAGTCAAAATTATTATTTAAAATTGAAATAATTTAGTTTTTATTCAAAACATGTTAGAAAAATGTTTGTAATTACATTTGTAGTACTAAACCGTAATCGAAATTCAACTGATAAAATTTGGGAAACAAAACACTATTTGGATTAAAATAAACTAATCAAGAATTAATGGAATGCAAGAATTAACATAACAAAGTGTTGTAAGCAATTATAGTAAGTTCTAAACACTAATCTCAAGTAAAACAGTCTGTTCTTTTATCTTTTTTAAGTGTTAAATGGAAATTTAAAACCGTCTGGCAATAATGAGTTCTAGGTTGGAAGAGTTATATATTATACCTTGAAACCTAAAAAGTATTCTTCGATTAAAATTTTTGTTAGAAAAATCGCTGAAGATGTGTTCTTCTTCTCACGTGACAGTAAATGTTCTGTTTTATTTTATAAAATGTGAATAATTGATAATTTTTTTAATTTATTACTTTGATGTAATTGAACCAAAATTTGTATAAAACTTTCGCAATATACGTTGAGCATCAATTTATGAGATGCTAATGTGTTGCAAGAATTTCCCATTTAGTTTTCAGACAAAAGAGTTATTCAATTTCGTCTAGCATTTAAAAACCATTTTGATAAAAATATTAAATTTAAAATGTATTCTTTATCTTTAAATTCATCGTTGTGGCAATGAATAGTAAGTTAGTAATAATACTTCAAATAATAATAATATTTAGTTATTTTTATGAAATTTTCATATGCTTTGTAGAATTACAAATATTATGTTTCAATTAGACATTTGTTTTTTACTGATACAAATCTTTTTATAACGTATCGGAAAAATTTAAATATTGGCAATTTCCCCTAATTAAAATTGAGGAAGACCATTAATAAATAGTCTAAAAAGGGCTAAAGATATAACTGCATTCCATGACTATGAATTGAATCATAACAATCAGAATGAGTTCCGATGCACTTAAAAATATGACAGAACTTACACAAAAAAACAAGAATATATCGTCTGACTATATTAAAAAATTATCTTTTATAAAGTTGCATGATGAATTGCTTATGAGTAAATATGTTTGCGACAGATGCAATGCAGAATAATTAGCTATTTATTTCAAATAATGCAGAACAAGAAAATAGAATACATTGCAGTAGTTTCTATCTAATAACAAGAGTAAAAACTGAGACATCCCATTTTCATAAAATGTATTACTTTTATGAGCCACGGTGTCAACGGAGAAACAATAAATACATTTGAATTTGAATAAAAGCAAGAAATCTTTTTTGGGATCTTTTGATACAAATGTCAGAGAATAATAATAAAAATGCCACGTACTGTGAACGTCTTTGAAATAAAATTATCTGTGACTGAAAAGCATTTAAATGCCTCAAATGGAGTTCTTCTTTGAGATGTTTCTGCAATACTAAACCAACAACCATCTGGTAAAAAATTAGAGTGTTAACCAAACGTTCACTTTGTCTACTGCCCATTTATTTGACATTTGCTCGAAAATATAAATCTCTAAATCCTCTTAGCATATAATTACTACGCAGACAAATCACAAATAATCCTCACTTTAGACAAATTAGAGATTTGGCCTGACCTCGAGTTTGTAATATTGTTGGAACATGCAGTTTGTGTTAATACAATCAGCCCATTCTCAATTGGCCATGTGATTTTCCAGAATGCCTGAATTCCCTATTGGATAGGGAAGTCTGGTCCAAGATTTTTCCTCTTTAGGGATTACTATGGCCCAAGTCGCCATAATAAGTTAGGTTGTGATCATATCATTTCGTTAAAGGAGAATTATGGGCCAAAAGGGGACTGAGATCTTTCATTTGATTGAAAAAGTTACATAAGCTAGGATTAATAGAAAATCTTCATACAATATTTTTCATATAAGGAAATATTTTTCTGGTACTAAGGTTATAGTTTTAAAGTATGTTACTATGTTCTGAGATGAAATTTTTGAAAACTGTTATAAAATATTTATATATTGTTTTATGTTTTCTCATAAAATAAATTAAGAAACACCTGTGAAACAAAAATGTATCAATTAAAATCAAAATATTTCTTAAAACTTGAAAGAAATGCATGAGAAATGTTAGAGGGGTTAAAAAGTGATTGAAAGCAAAAAGTTTCTAGTTTAAAAGTTTATCAAATGATTCCTTCAACCTCTTCCAGATAATCTTAAAAACATAATATTTAACTCTTGAAATAAGAAATAAGCTTATTTTTATCGTCTTTAAATATTGGATTCAATTGATAAATAACATTGAATTTTCAATCTTTTCCGCATTATGAACCATTAAAATAACTTCAAAATGTTTTATAAACAAAGAAATATTCTATACTATAATTTTGAAATTGTTGAACATCTTGAAAAATCATTATACCAAACATTATATAAATGAATTTTAATTTATATGTCTTTTTATAAGAAATTGTATCAAGATTTGGAATTTTACCATGAGACATTACAAACACGAGGATGAGAAACTTTTGGATGGTGATTGGTTTCCGCCAAAATAGTGGGTATAGAAAAAGCATCGGTAAAGTTACCTCCTGCCGATGACGGACTAAGCCTCCTACGGGATTAGTTGTACTTAATCTGTTACAGAACCCAACATAGTTCTCACCTGTTGCTGTTGCAGCGCCCTGATCATTCAATTTAATATTATGATTTCGAGATAGGGATGGCAGTTGTTCAACTATGTATAACAAAATTTAGAAATGAAGAGTCTGTACCATTTAATCGTGTAAAATAAAATTAAAACGTGAATTACACGAATATAAAAATCAATGAAACCTGCTCAAGAATGAAATTAGAAACAAAATGCAAACAATTTTATAAATAAAACTGTTCAAAAAGTAAGGATATTGAATAAAAAGGCATTTATACATTCACCAAATATCAACATTCCATCTTAAAAGATAATTGTGCAGGCGCGTCGTTATTTTATAGAAAAGGATAAATAGCATCAGGGGTCAGCCATTCAGCCTGAAAACTTTCTTTTCTACGAAAGACATAAATTTGTGAATCGCTAGACTAAATGCAACTTAAAGACAGAAGATAAAATCGAGAAATAATATTTTTATTTAACCCTAGTTTCTTCGTTTACTTGCTGAGCAAAGATGAAGTATAGATCATTAGTGACTTGTAGTCTTTTTTAATGAAATATTTCACATAGAATCATTATTTTAAAAATGCAGTTCTTAAATTAATGATGTTGATTTCATATGATTCCAGATAGGAATCTCAAACTTTTGTGTAATTCAGATACGTTAGCTTCGTTATATACGGTTTTGAAACTGGGTCTCACTCGGTTTCATCCATTATAAACCGCGAATAAGAAATCACCAAAGTTTTTTTCTAATTTTAGTTATTATATGTACATTAATTTTATATTATTATCTAATTATCTATATAATTATTAGATATAATAATTATGACTATTAAAATTGTGAAATTATAATTATACCATCATTAAGATTATATATATATATATATTAAATTGCATTATTTCAAAAACAAAATATTTTGTCAAAACGTTCTAGAACTCTACATGTCCACTGATTGGATGTATTATTTAATAGCCGACAGCTAAAGGTCTGCAATAAAGAATAAGGGTATAGTACAGATCGTTCCAGGGTGGATTAAGCATGTATTAAATTGATTAACCTAGAGTCAATTCACACGACAGCACGCAGTTTTGACTGTCAATGACATAATCACATGACAGCCGTTACTACGACACCATTTGATAGCATGTCGTCTTAGGACGAGCTTCTTTCCTATTCAAACAGAAGGACTCTTTTTCATGTCATGATTCCCCCTGCAAAATATGGAATGGGTTATATTATAAAATATTATTGACAAAACCAATAAGCTTAAATTTATTCAATTACATTAAACACCTCATTATTTTTTAATATTATTATTTAGTGTTCAACAAAACAAAAGAGGGGCAAATTAGTTATAATAAAATTCTTCTTTGTGGCTTAATTTTTGTTTTATATTAAGTTGATTCTAATAATAAAAAGAACGTTTCTGCATCAATGATTTTTCTATAAAAATAAATCATTTTTTATACCGTTAATGAAGTCTATTCTAGTGACTTTAAAATCACATGATGAATGTTATTGTTTGCGCTAATTAGCTGCATGTTATTTTAATTGTTCTTCTAAGTCACTTCTTTTTCGCTTCTACAGAGTGAACAGAAGATTCTAAAATTAAAAAAAGCCTTTTGCATGGAATGATGTGACCACATTTAAGTAAATAATAATCTTCACGTCTTCATTTTCTAATATTCCATCAAACAATACTGCAAAGTGACATTGCATCCTCATTTCCATTCTGCAATAATAGATCAATTTGAGATAAATATGACTGAAAACTGAAAAGTCATAAGCGGTGTGCTTTTAAAATATCTTTGAGAATAAGACAGGGAGAAGAAATAAAAGAATTTTTATTTGGACAATCAGTGGGTGTGGTCTCTAGCATACTCTCTAATAAAGATGTTATCCCAGTGAATGCCTTGCACGGCATTGGCGTACAAAAGAAATATTAACCTTTGGTGTGAATTTAGCATTTTTACTGAATCCATCGTGTTATTCTTGGCGATTAATCACTGGCATACTGTCAAAAGTATCCAAAAAACCCAAATTGGGTTTCAAACACGTTGTTTCCAACCGATTGAAATTAAAATTTAACATAAAACTACACTTAACGTCATAAAAGCATGTATAAAATAAGATATATTTATGTCATTACGTTTTTGAGTTATCGCTTTTACATGGTTACATCGCTTTTACATAAGTATAGACAGACAGATGGTCAACACCCTTGTTAGATTTCACTCACAATTTAGTAGGTGTCTATACTAAAGATGTTAAATCTGTGTACCGAATTTTATCTATCTAGCTCTCATCCTTTTGTGGTTATCGTGCTACATTATATTCGAACAGCCGAACAGACAGACCTCCTGTGAACAGATTTTGGTCAAAATTTGATAGAAATCTACAAATTTGGTTTTATGCTTGTATACCAAATTTCAACTATCTAGCTGAAGTACTTTTTGAGTTATGTTTGTCACAGACAGGAAGACGGACATTTTTCCAAACATGTGTTTTTGGAACTGAGTAAGGTCTAAAAGGTGGAGGAGATTCGTCAAAATCTTTAGATCAAATTTTTTGACGATTACTATGCTTTCTTTATACTTTGTTTATAAGAAAGTAAAAAAATTGAAATGAGGTATTATTTTTGCAACTTATAAATGTTGAAAGAACTGTGTTGATGCAAGACACTTTCTTGTATTTTCAAATGATTTAATAGATAGGTTCTAGATAGGTTGTGTCAGCAAAATAATAAACATTGCAACGAAACAAGTCAATAAAAGTGCACTGCAATCCCAGTTAACAGAACTAAAATAGAGAAAACAATTCGGAATAACGTTGTTTTTTTCCTATTAAGTGATAAACACGTATTAATATTTTGCTTTTAATATTTACAATATGTAATTTTGTATGCTTTGATAGCAAAACGTTCAAAACTTTCTTTGTAAACTGCACTTACGGTCTCTATTCAAGTCAAAATCATATTTTTTGGATTACAGCAAGTAGATCAATGTGTATTTAGTGATTAAGCATATTAATTAATCTTTCAAAGAATGCAGAACCTTTCGTTTATTTCATGCATTCCTTCAAACCTTTTCGAAATAAAAATCCCTCACCATCTTTTCCTCAAAAGTCATGAGGAAGTACTGATTCACTTCATTGTTTAACAAATATTAGAACAACCTAAAATAACGACTATTTCCATGCAGTACAATAGTACATTTTTTAAAAAAAAATTTCTTATATCCGAACAGAAAGCATTGTAATCTTTAAAAAATTAGTTTTTAAGATTTTGACGAATCTCCATGTTTCAGACTTTCCTGATTCTGGAAAAAATACGCTTTGAGCTAGACAAATGAAATTCGGCTTATTAATTTAAAACCAGATTAGTAGATTTCTATCAAATTTTGAAAGAAATCCATTAAAAGAAAATCTATCTCTCTTGCTGCTTGTATGCAAGTGAACAAGGTAATTACAAAATGTAAAGAGCCAAAAAATTAAATTTTGAAGACGGCTTTAATATCCAAAATGATCTCTATCAAATCTGGAATCACATCCATCAAAGAGTTCATCGTCTGTCGGCATGTATCTTCATAACGATACCATCAAAAACGAAATGATTTAATGCAGCGATTCTCAACTTATGGGGCGAGAGGGCACTAGAGGGGGGGACGCGAGAATATCCAAAAGAAAGTATTATTTTAAAAAATTGATTAACTGACTGAAACGAAAGCACACATACACAAAGAAAACAAAATACATTTCGACTTATTTAATAACTTATTAAAGTAAAATAACTTACTAATCAAAACATACTAAATTAAAAACAAATTTAATAATTATTAGTGACTTCCTTGGGCCTGTCTTACAGAGCAAAGTTTTTCGAAAAAAGGCTTGATATTAGAAATAGCCACTCTCAGTTCTGTTTCTATATTTTGTCTTCAAAGAAGCCACAGCAGAAAATCAAGTTTTACAAAGGTCGGATGTTGAATGGTAATAGAATGTGAAATGTCCTTGTTTTTAGTGCAGAAAAATCATCCTTACTCTTGCCCAAAATTCAAATAGTGATTTATTATTAAATTGTCTTTTAGTTTTGCCATTTGTCGTGAAGTCTATGAATTTTTTTCCCTCATCAATTGAGAGTCCTTCGGGAGTCTTATGAAATGGATAATAAATCCACTCGTAACTTGCTATCAGTCTGTGTTCAGCATGAAAATACTTTTTAAAATTCTTTGCCAGCATGGCTAAATGATTTTCAATTGTTACAAAAACAACTTTTACATGTTCTTCTTCAGCCTTATAAGTTTTAGTACAATCATCCACTTTTGCAAACATTGTTAGGTTTTTTGCTTTAAATTTCTGCTCCACAATTCCAATTTTCTACAAAAAGCATTAACTTTATCACTCGTATCCAACATATGTGTATTTGTTCCTTGGAGTTGAAGATTCAAGTTATTTAATTTCTCGAATATGTCGACTAAGTACTTCAATTTCATCACAAATAAACAATCGCGAAAATTCTCGGCCTCCTGTCTGTTTTATTCTTTTAGGAAAATGGCGATTTCTTCTCTTAATTCATAAACATTTCTTTCAAAGCCAAAACTTCTCTGTGGATCATGCAATGTGTGCACTGAGGCTAATTTTGTTTTACAAGTGTTTGTATATCTTGGAATCTTCCGGACATTGAACGAGCACCATCGGTACATATTCCGACGCAATTTTTCCATTCTATGTTTGTCTTGTTCATAAAATCATTTAAAATAGCAAATAATGAGAGCGCTGATGTTTGGAGTTCTATTGGTTTGCAGAAAAGTAGTTTTTCTACTACTGACATATTATCACAAATTTGAACATAGGCAATTAAATGAGCATCCCTATTACTATCTGTTGCTTCGTCAAGCTGTATTAAAAACAATTTGTGGAACTTGGAGAAAAGCTGACTTCGAGAAAAGCCAACTTCGAGAAAAGCTGACACTGTACATCTTCAGCTATATCGCAAATTCGACGAGCAACAGAATCATTTGAAAGAGGTATGGACTGCAATTGCTTTGAAAAATTATCTCCAAACATAGTTTCTACAATCTCAATTGCTGCTGGCAAAATAAGCTCTTCACCAATGGTGTGAGGTTTTTTACATCTGGCTATTTTATATGAACTTTGTAAGATGCAATTAAAGCTTTTTTATTCACAGACAAAGTTTCTTTAAAAAATGATTTTTGCTTTTTATATGATTTTAATTTTAACTCGAAGAATTCTCTGGATTTGCTGACGTACTCACTATGAAGCGCTTCCAAATGTCGTATATTAGGTTTCATGCTGACTGCGGCCAACATTTTTGAGCAGATGATACACAGGGGTCTTTCTTCTTCATTTACTTCAGTACTGGTAAACCCAAAATTTAAGTATTCTTGAGAATATTTCCCTGATTTTATTTTCGGAACCACGTTAGTCTGTATACTTGTTGATGCTTGACTAATGCTTGCTTACTTCCGCTAAAAAATTTATTCATGAGTCTGCATAAATCTGCTGCCTTGAATATTTAATATGGTGAATTGCAATTAACACGAAAACATATATAACATACACATTCACAATAGATTCGATAGCGATAAAAGGATAGACTCGAATAAGACTGGTTGGAATTGAAACTTGCTTTATCGAACATTTTCCTCCTTCCTATAAGAAAACATTTGTTCCGTGCATGTTCGAGACGGCATTGGTCGTGTGGATTCCCTTCCACAAACATTGCTATTTTTTTCACTTTTGTTTTGTCATGCTTCTGTTTTATTTCTTTTATTATTCGAAAAAATGTATTCCCAGTTTCTAAATTTAGCTCACTCCGTCTAGGTTAACTTTCATTAACGAATTTTTCTACTTTCATATTCTTTTAACGTTATCTCCCTGTTTGGCTTTCATTTCAAATATAATATTTAAATTTTCTCCGCTTTCATTCGCTTCATCTGTTTACCGCCCGCTTGTCCAAAATGCAAGATGTGGTTTCTCGCCAACGTTGGCTCGCCTTTTCTCTTGTTTTGGCAGTTAATCAAAAATAATTTAAAAACAGAATCCAAAATGCTCAATATACATTATTGTTGTATAAATTTTATTGTAAGCGGGGGGCGCGAGGAAAATTATGATTGAAACTGGGCCACGAATACTGAAAGGTTGAAAAACGCTGATTTAATGAATGAAACTTTATATTTGATCTTGTTCTAAAGCAGTATTTCTTTGCCAAATTTTGATTTCAATCGTGCGACGAAAAAGCGCCCAAAGCTCAAATTCGATTGTTTGGTATTGCTGTATAAACCGCAATACAGCAATTAATCGCCCGCTTGATTCACGCCAAAGATTTATTTTTCATAACTATTGTTCTCCATTTATATGCAGTTAATATATAAGTATTGGTTTTCTTTACTATACTAAGGAGCATACAACTGTCATGAATCGACTCTAGAAGCTGAAATCAGAACACAGGTGTTCACGGCCTTCCTGAAGTCCATAATTATATTAATGGTGAGGAGTATAACACTTTATTAGAGAATATGAGAAAAAGTTTCGGAGAAACCACTCCCCTCGTTTGGATTCATGACTTCAAGGATATTTCAAATAAACCAAGTTTCGATTAACCCGAGTTCGGTTAACCAGAATTTTACTTTATTTTGATTAATTGTTGTGATTAATTTATTGTGACAAATGTCATTAAATTAAAGTTTTATTTAATACTGCGTTGATTCTTTAATAAACGAATCGTGTCTAAAATCATTGATTCGTCTGTAAAGATAAAATAAATTTTTATTAATATCCCTGCTACAGAAGCACAGAAAGGCTTTCTTTCTATTTCTTGAGGTTAAAAAGACTTTCTCTAGAGTTGTATTTTTTCAATCCGTAACTTGTTTTGTTCAACTTCTTGTTGACGCAACTAGTTACTCTAAAGACAAAAAGTCTTTTTATTGAATCCTGTTGATGATTGGCGTTTCATTCCGTTTGCTTTTTTCTTTTTGGTCATTTCTTACTCATTTTAGACAATGTGTACTTTCTTAAAACCATCAGACTTAAATCATGTTATCAAAGAATTAAAATAAAAATGTTTTCAGAAATAGTGATGCTATTATTTAGTGAACTTGCTTACAGGAAATATTTTAGCAACTGAAATATTTTTCTGAGAATTTTTGCCAAATTCTTGATGATCTTTGATTTCGTTACCTAAGAAGGTAAAATTAAACTCGTATTCCTTATTATGATTTAATTTTCCATTTTCAGACCGACCGACTACGAAATTAAATTAAAAGACTAAAAGAAGCTGTTTTATCAAAAATAATTCTGATATTTCTTACTTAATATTCGATAATTAAAAAAAATTAAAAATGATTTTTGAAAATAAGGGAATGGATACATTTTTATTACTGTGCAAGTAACAGATTTTTTTTATTTAAATTATTTCCCAGTTTCCTTCTTGAGATCTATTTTTGTCAAATTAAGTAATAGATGGCATACTTAGTAAAATAAACAGTACATCATAAATTCGTGTGAACTTCAAAATTCATAATAAAAGACGTAGTGCTTGAAAAAAATTTCGATTTGCGCATATATGATCAAAAGGAAAATGAATGTTTCCATGTATAAAAAAATGATTCCAAATGACATTTCTAATTTATTTTAAATTAATAGATATTCAACATGCCCACCTCTTTAAGGTATTAGGCACGCAAGGCGCGTTAATGTACGAATTGCAGTTGCGCATAGCATGTTGGCATCGATGTTACCGACGGTCCTTGAAAGGACATATTTCAGTTCTCCCAAATTGGTTGGGAACACATGAGAATTTTGGAATCTCTACATCAAAAAATCTGCTAGTTTCAGGTCTGGTGATCACGTGGATCACTTAAACCTACAACCTGCAATTGTCATTGTGCCTTCAGAGAAAGTCTCCAACAGAGATTCTTTTGACGACATGCATACCTTTCCAGCAATGCAAGCCCAACGTGGTCACAACGCTTAAACGTACCATTCTGTAATGGGTGTACAGATTTTCCAGCCGAATACAGGATATCGCTCTTCAAAAAAGAAGCGATCCTGATCGAAAGTTGCGGTGAAAACACTTCAAACAATCACACGAAGATTTGACATGGTCCATAGACTTCTTCTTTGCATATTGTCATCACCATGCTGCAAAAAATGGGATTCAACCATCTACATGACGTTCAGAAGCCATTATGAATCACGTTCCATTTGTGTCAGCGGCCATGTGGCAAACTTTAGTCTTTCATCTGTATCTGCTGTAAAAGTTGGTGAAGTGCCTATATCTTATACGGATGCAGAACTAATATTACGTGCAAAATTCGTCGAATCAACAATTTCAGAATTCCCGTTATTCTCTCAGCTTTATGGGCACTTGTTTATGTTTCGGCTGCCAATTCTTCCATAACCCTTTATAAAACATGGATGATGTTCGCTCTCAAGGATGCTCTTCCACTTCTTGGACGAACTTTCAAATTCCCCGTTTCCATAAAACGGCGTATTTAATTCAGTATACCATTCAATGAAATAAGATTTTTAGAGCCTTCAGTCACTTGTGAATTTGTAATAATGCAAGGACTATAAATTACCATTCATGTAGAAAAGTTTTAAATACCAACAGACGATCTGATAACGATAACATGCTGCCGGGATTGAATATCTAATCTATTTTCAGCAGGTGCTTCATCGCTAGTCTGGTTTGCATGAAACGTCTCTGTATGATAGGTGAGAGGCCCCTTTCGGTTATTTGATTTTATGGTAAACAATCTTTTTGATTTTATGGTAAACAATCTTTTTGATTTTATGGTAAACAATCCAATGACTCTCTGATCGTATTCTCTCAAATTGAAATTCTTTCTGATCGTTACTTCTTTTATTAGGAATTTTGGAAGTTTGCCCAAATGTATGCCGCTCTCTGCACCAAAGTTAATTTAATTAATAATTATCTTATAAATAAGCTTTAAAATGTAAAATTATGTTGTCATTAACAGTACACAAATGTAAGAAATTAAAAACTCCAAACCAATTAGAAAATTCCTGAAACTTCAATTGCAAAAATCTATCTTTGTAAAGATGAAACAAATTAAGTTAAATAAAAAAAGGTTTTAATTTTATTTTATATAAACATGTTTGAATCATATTCAAGATGTATAATAAAATTTTCATTTTTGCGATCTACTGATTTAGCGATAAATGTTGAAATTATTCGTTTTGTAAATACTGAGCACTCATAATTCAGTTTAAACGTTTCAGCAAAACCCCATAAATAAAAACAATCTCCATATAGTTAGATGATTTCATAATTGTTACTTGCGGCTTTTCTTATAAATAACCAATATTAAGTACTTTTAAAAGTTCAAATTTATCATCATTAAGCATTTTAATTACACATTCTTTTTATTCTGAAAAGAAAATATAGTTATCATTAATGTATTTCTTTTTTAAATGTAGATTAAAAAGCAACAAGAAGTAATATATAAACTAAAATGCAATTAGAAATAATAAATAAAGTAAAATGTAATTAGATGTAATGCATGAAGTAAATTAGAAATAAATGCAAAACATGCATACATATACAAAACAGGAAACTTTTCACAATATGATCCAATACTTTCATATTATGGTAAATATTATTGAAAATTTATGAATAGAATCCTGTGCATTTTCATAAATACATCATGGTATTCCATACTTCCTCTCCAAAATATTAATTTTATTTGAAGCAAAGCTTTCATGAGAAATTGAATTTGTTGCGTTAAAATGAAATGAGTGCGAGAAAATAACAGATGAGATTTTTATGCAGACGTAGTTTTAATCGAAACGTGTGTTTCGAACGAATTAAGTTGAAATGACACAAATATTATTTTACATTATAAGACAAGGATTTTGAAAACATAGAAACATAATATGTTTGTACATGTAATATAGATTAGAAAATTAAGCCTATATCGATTTTCCTATTGTTTCCAAATTTATGTCATACATTTTTTACATTAGCAAAATAATCGATGTAAAATTCATTAAAAAGTTTCTGGCGAAAAAATATTTAATAAGAGTTAATCGTTTAAACGCCAATTCATTTGATGGAATCGATATTTTGACAGATAGCGATATATATTAAAAATTATTTTGAATAAATATGTTATGTAAGAATTTATCAGCTACATCATTATTTTGAAAATGATGCTAATCTGTTTAATTATAAGCATAAATAAGTATTAAAATATTGAATGTATTTTTAACCATTAATAAAGATGTAACTATTTGTGAAATTATAGTTGAAATTATAAAAAGAATTTTCATAGTAAAAATATTTAAAGTAAAATTAGTTTGTGTTGTAGCATTAATTCATGTGAGATGCTCTCACAAAAAAGTATGAAATTTTTTTGTCTTATTATTAATCAGTTATTAAACAGTTTTAGGTTTCTTAAATCTTTTTATTAAACTGAATTTTCGTTTTTTTAAAAGAATTATTAACACATAAAATCGAAGTTCTGCTGTTTAAAGAGCAATAATTTTATTACAATGCTTAAAAATAAAAATTACTGATATTAAGTATTTGACTGATAATGCATATCAGAATCACTGACTCAGATATTTAATTCTCTGTATATCATAAATCTCTGTATGTCATAAATCAATAACTAAAACTTAAAATATCTTCAAACTCTTTCTTTCACCTTCTTATAATATTATAAATTAATATTCCCAATATAATTCCAAAATATAATTAAATTACAAATTTGCAAAACATTGCCAAAATGTACAAAAATAAATTGTTGAATTGCATATTAAGCCATGGAAAAAAATGTAAAATAAAAACGTAGACATATTTAATGATTCCTTTGACATTATAATATTAATCAATAAGCATAAAACTGTAGTTCTAATTTTTTTAGGTTAAATTGTTTTAATACTTTCATTAAAAATACAAAGTTCAAAATTTGAAATCCATTCAGGGAGAATTTTTGATTTATTTAAAAATAACGAAAATATGCATTTTGGATGGTACGAGGCTTTTGTGATTCAAATTGTTTAAATATTTTTATATATTAAAAATGCTTTTAATGTGTTAATTTCGACAAAAGCGCGATTATAAATTAAAGAAAATATAAAAGTAATCTTAATTAATGGTAATCAAATTATGCAAGATTGAAATTAATTTCATAAAATACTTTAGAACCACTCAATAAAACTCTATCACTTGGTATTGTAGAATTTTAATTAAATAATAATTGCCAATTTTTTTTATAACACTTTTAAAAGTATGTCTTGGTAGATTAATTCATGAAAAGTACGCAATCATCACAATTTAACTAATTAAAATTCTTTCTGTCTCGCTTTTTTAACTCCGCGTCATTTTAAAAATCCTTTAGGTGAATTATGATGTATTATAACAACATGTAAAATCTTTTACATTTTTGAAACTTGCGTTTGGCATGTAATTTTATATGAATTTATCAGACGGAGTAAGGTATTTTAGTTATTGAAAACAAAATTTACTTTTTAAATGAAACATTTAAAATGTTTTTATCAAAATGATATTTAATCATAAATTGTATACTAAAATGTTTTTATACCGGTCATCGAAGGAAAACATTCATTTGAGAGACAATAATTGATTGAGTGCTAGACATCAACGATAAATCTTTTTTCCAAATACATTTAAAATGTTTTTTGAACTTCTTTCAATTCTTTTGTACATGAGATAGAGAGAAAACGCAAAATTTTCCATTTTTAAAATAATAATAATGCACTTTTTAGTCCTTTCTGAGTCAACTAAACGTATTTTCAGAATTATGATTGAGTGTCTGTATGCATGACTAATATTTTGGCATGTGAACATGATGATGATGATGCCGTGTCCACGTTACCACGGAAAGGGGGTGTAGTAGCTTCAGAGGGTAAAGACCCCTGAGCACCCGAGGGCAGAAGTCTGACTTCTTGCTCATATATGAAGATGAATCCCTTTTTGCAGGGAGGGGATACATTCACACGCCTCACAGATAGAACACAGATAAAGAAAACCATGCCCGAACCGGGATGCGAACCCGGGACGTCCAGATCATGGGGAAGATACGATGCTCCTATGCAAGGACGCCGGCATGTGAATCTGATAATTCCAAAGTATAAAATGTTTAAATAAGTGAAATTTTGTATTGCGGTCTTTACAATAAAATTATAGCTTTCTATAGACTCTATCCACATAGTACACAAGTCTCTATTTAAAACTGATGCATTATCCTGAAAGGATAAGACTGTTTATCTGTCCGTGGGGGCGTGAACATGATAATTCAAACATGCAACAAAATAGAATAGTGAAATTTCATGTTTCTTATTCCAAAATTCTATATCTAAATCAAATTTTCCTTCCTTTTAATTTTGATTGGGGTTTTTCCAAGGTTTTCAGTTTCTTTTTCTTTTGCGCACTATGAAATGAGCATAAAATGCACCCTGTTTTAACGATTTTTGAATTCATTTTATAACAATTTAACTGTCCATTTTTTTAAATCACTAACTAGATGAAACGCTTGCAAAGTTCAAATATTTTCTTTAAAAATAAGAAATCAACCTTTATTTATATGCTGCTTTGTTATAGTATAATGTAATTCAAACTAGTAATGGTAAAATACACACAATTATTCCTCGAAAATCGCGGAATAGAGCAGAAAATGGACTGTGTTGCAACCCGCAGAGATCGTGGAATACGTACTTGGGGAGGGAAGGCGAGAGGAAATGATTTTCATGAGGGAAAGCATTCGAGAAAATCTTGGGGGATCATTCCCGATTTTTCCTTCCCAAATCGAATTTCAGATGCAGAAGAAGTGACGGGACTTTTTTTATTCCAGTGATTTTAATAGTTTCTAATGCTGTGGAAAGCATGCTTTCCATCGAATTCATCCGATTTATTTTTCAATTCAATTTTATTTAATAGTCGATGAGAAGCATATTTACTGCCTTTAGAAACCAGTGCTAGAAATCAAATTAATTTTACCAAATAGGCTGCATGATTTTCTTTTCTTAAATCTATTTCAATCTCAGAAAATTTTCACAATGTCACTAGACAAACATAGAACTTTAAAAAGTTCAAATAAAAATTTTATTCAAATATTGATCTTTGCTTTTAAAATTCTCTTATTATGGTGTTCATGAAAATAGTTTAAATTTATTTAAATAATGTTTAAATATGAAATAGTATTTAAGAACAAATACTCCGTAAGATTTAAATTGATTGGGCAGGCGGATGTCTGCCCTCTAATTACTTTAATGATATGAATTGGTTGCAAGTTTACTTTCTCGTAAACGAACTATAGAGAAAATATTGTAATGGTCAAAAAATTCGAACTCGAGATTTTTACGAATATCTACTTTTCAGTCCAAAAAATATATATTTGGCAGTATGTTTGTATGGCTGTGAACTAGATAACTTAAAAACACTTTGAGCTTGATGGCTGAAATTTGGTTTATGTAATAACGACCAAATTTGTATATTTCTATCATATTTAAATCGAAATCCATTTCCAGGAAATTTGTCTGCTTGTAAAAAATGTAAATCTTGTAAAAAATGAAATCTATAACGACAAAGCGCAAAAATCTAGATATATAAAATTTGGTACACAGGTTTAACTTCGAAAACAGAGATATATTAACAAATTTTATACCAAACCCCTCAAACGGTTGACCGTCTGTCGGTTTGTACTTTCACAAGCATGTAAACTCATAAATGCAATGACTCAAATCAATGAAAGTATGTATCTTATGATGTATGTTGTTTTAGGTATCTAATTACTACTGTTATTTCCTGTAAAATTTTGATATCAATTGGCCGGTTAAAAGACGCTAAAAATACATATTCTCCCGACAGATTCAAGAAAAATGCTAGATTCATACAGAAGCTATTTATTTCTTAACTATGGTTTGCTAATGCTTCACAAGGTATTCATGGCCTTACCCATGACCAACAGTTTTATGCGGAACAAAGGTGATTAGAAATTTATTGTCAAGTATGCGATCAAGGAGACCATTCTCGCTGTTTATTTTCAGAGTACCCACTTGATAGTTTTTATGCTTCGTAGTAAAATTTAGAAGATCAATTAAATATATTTCAATTTTATTAACAAAATCGCAAGCCAAATTTCCTTTATTTAAGTTGTTGCATTTTTGAGCTATCGCGTTTAAATACATGTGAATGTGTAGACCAAGAGACGATCAAACACGGATTAGGTTTAAGATTTGATGTGGATTGGCACTTTAGAGGATAAAACTGTGAATTTTTTTTTATCTATCTAGCTTTTTTAGTTTTGTATTTTCTCGTGTTGACTTGCTCTCAACGGACAGACAAGCATAATTCTTTTAAATAAATTTCAAAATTTTACAGAAATCTACAAATTTCATGTAAAGATCTCATACTTAATTTCATTCGCTTCGCCCTGAAAGTTTTCGATTTATTGTGTTTACAGAGAGATGTACAGATATTCCAAAAAATGGCTTTTTCGTACTCAGGGAGGTCTGAATCTTGGAGATGCATCAAAATCTAGATGCCTAAATGTCTATAACTATTACAATACTTCCTTTTCTTTCGTATAAGAGAAAGTAAAAAGCAATGCGCATATTTGAAACAATTCATTCATGCGACCATGTTTAATGTATTACCATTTTAATGAATTGAGAACTTCAAACAACAATTCAATATTAAGTCTGATGAATAAATGAAATTTTTTCAATGAATTAGGTTTACATTGGATTGATGAAAGAGAATTATAGCAGAAACTTTCTACAATTTAGTTTCTAAATTTCTGGTGTACCAAAATAAGCTAGTTAGGGAAATCCATTGAAATTAAAAAAAGTGCAATTATCATTATTAAAATGATACTTGAACAAAAATTGTTTCCAATACTAAATTATATAAAAAAAGGATGAAATTCCGTGTTTGCTTTCATAAAGTGAGAAAAGTACTAGAAGGATCTTTTTAATATATAATTATATTGCAAAAGTTTTTTCTCTGTCTTTTGAAAATGCTTAGTTACTTTTTTTCGAGTACTAAAATGTTTAATAGGGACTCCTATTTACTCATTAATGATCAAACTAATTTAATTCCCTAATTAGAAAATACTTTCTATTTTGATGATTTATTAAGGTATTATAGTAAGCAAGTGCATCTGTATATTAGTATGTGTAGATGACACAGCTTGCTCAAATGACTTTTGGCTTATAAAATTATCGTTACTTCGCAATTATTTCAGATTTAACTAGCAAAAAGTTTCTAACTTTATGTACGAGTCACACACATCATGCTATGCGAAGGGGTTAATATCTTAACTACTTAACTGTTCTTATAATGCTGCTTCTCTTCATTGATGAATCAGATTATTGCATTTTTAAATTTAAAAGTAATGAAGTCGTTCATAAACGTTATAGTTCGATGCTAAAATGCAAATGCTCTCAAGTGTCATATGGCTATTAGATGTTAGAGAATACGAAAGACATGAATGGTGAAAGAATATATATATATATATATATATATATAAAAGTATAAAAATAAAGTAAAATGGAAAAACAAAAAACCAAATAAAAATATTAAAAAAGATTAAAAAAGGAAGAATCCGGCCTGAAGACTTTTTCAAGGATCACCCTCAGGCAGGGATTCAAAAAAGGGATTTTTTCTGTAAAGGAAATACAGACAAACGTCTAATAATGATTCCTTCGTGACCCGAAAATCCCCTGAAATTAGGCCTAAGAGATATACCATTTTAACAGAAAGGAAAAAACAAAACAACCAATTAGAAGAAAAACTACTAATAAGTAAAAATACAATAACAAAAAACACTAAAATACCAAATACAGACAAATTAAACACAGAAGAAA